>PVIJ01004174.1:74055-122116 GCA_004024925.1 Scalopus aquaticus | reverse complement strand
GTCAATAGTCCTTAAATTCTATCTTTCCCCTCCTATTCATTTGCATTCTAAAGCCCAGAAAGAGGTTGTCGCTGCAGGAGGTTTTCCAGCCCAACCGGTTTTTCTGGCTAGACAGGGGGGAGGAGGTTCTTGCTTGTACTTTCTCCTCTTTGAGATGTTACCTAGCCCCAGGTGGGGGATGGGACACAGTGACCCTCCCTCTTTCCTGCTCCTCAGGGCTGCCACGCAGGGAAGAGAGGGGGGTCGTGGGGTGGGGGAGTGGGGGTCGCGCTCCCAGTCGGCTGGCCGGAGCCCTTCGACCTCACCGCAGTTTCTAACCTTGTATTCAGTGGCTCTCAGGGGGAGCTGGTCCGCCCATCTCTCCTCTCTGCTCCTCCTTTGTGTGGGATTAGATGTCCCCTCTCTTCTCTTTACTCCGACTCTTCAGTTTATTTATAAGTCCAAAGCACCCCCGGGGTCGATTGTATTGCGTAGGGTATCCGGTTCTCGTTGAGACAGCTCTCAAAGTTAGGGATATTTTTCCCCAAGAATCAATTTTTTGCAGGAGAGCCTGATCCTAGCGTCTGTTCGCCGCCATGTTTTGGGGGCGTGTGTCCATTTTTGATCCTTTTCTAAGCAGTCATTTGCCATGAGACAAAAAATATGCTGGATAGGTATGTGTCTTCTCTAAGGACAATACTCCTCATTGCTGATTCACAATGGGCTGTAGTGAGGACAAGGCTGCCTTGGTGGTAGGTGTGGTAACACACACTTGAAAGGTGTGATCCTATACCTTTAAATCATATATAGCACTATAAACCAATACAAAGATAAATATAGAACAAATTTGGATTTACTGAATGTTTCATTCACTATTATGTGCAATGTTGGTTTTGAATAAACAATTCATTGTACAAGAACAACATTAATATTGATGGTAGAACGACTCATGTCTAGGAATTTTGCTTGTTTTACATATTTTTCTCAGCCAGTATAGACAATTTTCATGGAAAATTGATGTTTTAGTAATGAAATGATGGCACTTTAAGTATATTGTCCTACAGGATGTGGCATATGCAAACATTTATTTGTATATACTGGAATAGCTATTATGTTGTACCCAACGACAGGATTTGCTGCACAGAATAGCCCTAGATATCTTTAAGGAATTCCTTTAAGAATTCAATTAAATACAGATCAGAGCATGCATAAAAGAAAACTACTCAAGGATGTGGGGAGAACTATTGAGAGCATTAAAGGAAAACAATCCCTGGGGCTCACAAAGTGCTGGGAATATTGCCTTTTATCACCAAGCACAGTGAAAACTATGATGACTCATGGTGCATCAGGGAGAGTATTCAAAAAGTCTCGGTCCAATAGTGGGAAATACTCACCCTAGCCTAAATGCTCTTCTGTTGCTGACTAACAGAGTATTAAAGTAAGACTGTAAAGGAGTAAACAATTTTTTTTTAAGACACAGTGAAATCCCAGAATAAAGTTTCCCTTCCTCCCTTCCTTCTTCTCTTCCTCCCTCTGTCTCACCCTCTCTCCCTTCTACTCCTCTCCCATCCTTCCTTTATTCTTTTCTTTGCCCTTCTCTTTAGGTGTCTGTAAGTAACTGAATACTCATGGCAAACCACTAGAGTATGATTTAGGAATTATGCCAGAGAGAACAAATGCTTTTTAAATGGCACCCAAATGGCCCCAAAGAATTAATGAACCTGATATTCTTCCTGAACCAGTTTCATTTTAAAGAAGCCCTTTCACAGATGAGGTGTGTGGCTAATTATAATTGCACATTTGGCTAGATGCTTAGTCATGCAAAATGAGTGATATTATGGGTCATGAGTAACCAACCATCTTGCCATATGGACATAATTTTCTGAATAGCTTCTATCTTTTTAAGACATTATGGCAATAACTTCTTATTGAGAAATAAAATGTTTTTGCATTTTTACAAAATTGTTTCTATCAAATATCATGGGGTGAGTTTAAAAGTATTTCATTTATAGGTAACCATTTTCAAATGTCCTATTTAATGAAACAGAGTAAATCCTGCAATGGCGTTAACAATATAACTGTCCTGTTTTTTACACGGAAATCTCTAGCAGCAGCTTCACATAGTACAGTGGAGGATTTGTGGGATCATTATGAAAGATACAAAGAATAATACAGGCATGAGATAGCTTTTATAACCATTCTGTGTCAGATTCTATTTGATGGAAAAATTCTCTAAGCAGGATTATCAGTGCAGTCTTCTCTGCACATTCATGGTATGTTTTGAAATAGAGAACTTTTTATATCTGCTGCTAACTTTAATAGCAAAACTTAGTATTCATTCAGTTAACAAGTTTTACTTCACATAAACTAATACTACGGCCTTTAACATGAAGCCATCAAATAAAAACATAGAGAAACTTATTGCCCCAAATAATTAGGCTATTTATAAAGGTTAAAGATGAAAATGTAAATCTAAATGAATAACGTCGGGCAGGTACATATTGAACAGGCACATCATTTTTATTATTATCATAAGAGTGCAGTAGTCAGAACTATTTCAAAATTCCTGTGAATCTCTCCTTCATAATCTTTAGATAGTTATAAGTTCCATGAAATCTTTAAGATATTCAAACTGAAAAATAAAAAATTCCTTTGTAATTGTTAAATCAGTGACTCTCACAACCTACTGTCGAGTAACATACATTAAACTATTTAAGTTAATTCTTAATATTACTTAGAAAAAGGAAAAAATACTTTATTTGAAAAAAATTTCAAATTTATGTGCTCCTGTATATATACACATGTGCACATGTGTTAATAACTGGACATATATGTGCTATTTAGGATTCTTTCAGTTTAAACAGCTCAATCTTTTGAAGTTTTAAAGAGAATAAGTTGATGTAATCAAATAAAATATTTATGTGAGGTATTGTGTTAAGAATGGTTTGATTTCAAAGCTCAAACAATGTTATGTGGCTTGGCATTCATGCCACCTGAAAGATCTTTCTATTGCCTTTATTCTCAGGCTCCCTGCAACTCCTATGACACATCAATCTTTCTTCGATGGCACCAAGCAGAAAATAGAGAATGTGTCTATATGTCTCCTTCTATATAATCAACAAAAATATTGTCTTTCTTGCAAAGATAAAGGCTGAAAACTACTCCTGATCTGTTTTCATAACCAGAGAAATGTGATGCTTGGCTTGGAACTGTCAATTTTAGGATTGATTAATCCTAAAACAAGGTATGAAGTTGATCACTCAAAGTAAATGTATAAGAAATGTCAGAGAGAGCAGTCCTCAAAGTAAAATTAAAAAAACTATTTCCAAATACACAATGAATACATGTTTGGGTAAAAAAAATATTTCCACTCTTACTCATGGCATAATACATATAATGCATAGGTTATACCCCAGACTAACCTTCTTCTCACTAGATATTTGTGCTAACCACCTATCGCTTGGAGACACTGTGATCTATTCTTTCTATATCATCTTATTTGATATTCTGATTCTCTGCTATATCCATCTTTCCCTGCATATTATGACGGTTGATGTGATAATGCCATTTAATACTTATCACTCATTCAATTACAGATTGCTCAGATATGACCCAGTAATTATAGAAAATTTCTAATCTGCCTATAATTTTCAGCATTTAGAAGACAACTGTATGCAATTTTAAAATTTTATGAGGCTTCTGTTATTAATATAATGATTGTTGATTGGGGTTGCGTGTATACTTGATTCTGGATGAGTTGTTATGGTTGCTTATAATCTTGATGTAAGCATAATGATAAAAATTATAGAGGTTGAATGAATCCTCAAAAATTAATTAATATTGCTATATTTAACATAAAATAATATTGACTACGAAAACACACTGATAGAAGTTGGGGGATCATGACTTCCCATCTGTATATCAGAATTAGAAATTCTGACATTTATAAAATATTTACATTCTATTTTATCTTTAAAACATTTAAGTATATATAAAATGAGTGATTATACCTTTTGCATTGATATGAAACTAATATACACAATAAGTGTGTTCAATGTATCAGGACTTTAGAAAAATACCTGTATGTTCATAAAATAAAAAACAATGCTTTCAAACCTTATTTGTATATTTGGGCAGTTACAAATATATTTTATTAGTTGTGATCTAACAATTTACCCCAAATTCTTTTTAGAAGTTACTATATACAAATATTTTGTTAAACCTTTTATAGAGATCAGTCCATTCAACACTTCAGGAAACATTGTTTTTAAGGAAAACAAGTTTATACTGGGTAAGTCATATGCCCATTTTCAAGGTATTCTAAATGGAATCAAAGCTCTGATATTTAAGCCTTCCTCTTAAACACCATAAATCATAATTTATAATAACTTACTAATTAGAAATATTTATATTTTCTACATTATATTATTGCAAAATTCCTAGTAAGATCATTAACCATTAGTGAATTTTTGAAGTGATAGACTAGTTTCATAGACTAGTTTCATTCTCCTCTAACAAAGTTTATTCAAAGATTGAAAATATCAACACAAATGTTATCTGCCTATAGGATTGAAATATATTTTTCAGATTATAACCATAGTACTTTATATTTTATGTAAATAAAAAATGCATTTATTTCACTAGTCTGTTATAACAAAATAAATAACCATATTGAAGAGGGTAAGCCATGTATCTCTTTTTCTTATTTTTGATAATTCTACTTTGTTGTTCAAAGGTTTATTCTGGAAGTTTCGAACTATTCAAGTGGATAATTGAGTTTGGGGGAACTCAAATGATAGATGGTATCGGTGTTAATTAAAGTACTTGCCTGGGGCTTCCACAGTGCTCTCTAAAAGAAAATAGCATCCCCCCAAAGCAGTTATTGCAAATTTTCTCCCTAATAGCCTCTTCAAAAATGTAGAAAATAAACTATTATTTTTTTCCTTTCTAAATATGATTCACAACCTAGAAATATAATATACAAAGGACCTTTCATTCCCAAGTATAGCATAAAGTAAGCTACCTAGAAAGGAATTTAAAAAATAGTAGACCATCTGAAAATGGGGCATTAAGATGCTAAGTTTTTCTTTCAAGAAGTATTGTATTTTTATCTAATTTTAGAAATTTCAGAGCTTATATTTAAAGATTTTATTTTAAATAGTGAAGTGGATTTCTATCTGAAAAAGCCATACACATAAGTGAATATTTGTAACTCACTAATGGATAATGTGACTTTCTATCAAATGCTACTTTTACTATTTATTGGAGATGAACTCCAGCCAACTAGACTTGAAAGGATTAGATGTAACAGAACAACATAATTATAGCTAAGTCATTCCTTAGGTTTTGCTAATAATGAAGTGATGCCTGGATTCCCAGGTTTACTTAGTCAAGGCTATTTATGATGTGTTTCAGTTTTATGAATGACTCCATAACCTTTAGTAAATTCATTGTTCCTTTAAATCATCCAGTAATTTCCATTTCCTACCACTCAAGATTCTTAACTGATATACTACTTATTTTATATGTTATAAATTTGGGGATGATTAGTTTTCTGAAATGTTCAGCTTTACCCTGTTCCATTTGGTTATTCACTTTCATTGATCAAAAAAAATAACTAAGTGGTTTAGTTTTTGCACACATCTTACTTTTTTATTTATGCTAAAGGCGTATCTTTGGTCATGTTATTAGGAAATTATATAGCAAACACTATTGCAACAAATATCACTGTGACATGTTGGGCTAACCAAAAAACTACAACAAAGTGCAGTAATGATAATGAAACAAAACCAAGGGCAACTAAGAAATATAAAGTAAGAATGAAAGAACTGAACACCATAACCATGTCACAATCACAACACTATGAATGCCCAATAAGAATCCCTCTTTCCAAAATGCATGGCCACAATTTGGACTTATGCTTGCACAGGAAGAGCTTTGTAGCTTTGTCAGCCATTATTTGGCATATATACTGTTTATTATTATATTGAACAGACACTGTCAGAAAATTATTCACATCTATAATTTTATGAACCAAAGTGTAGGTTATTTCGTCCTTAGATCACTACAGAGTATACCTTAGTCCTCTGTAAAGATGAAGATAAATGAGAAATTACTTCACATTCCATTAGAAAAAGAAAACACCCTTCTTAATGGGAATCTTCTTGAGAAAATATCCCATTAAGAAGATTCCCATTAAGTAAGGTATTTACAATTCATGAAATACTACTACCTCAATTAAATATTTAAGTTAGTTCAATTTTTACTTATACCTGGTTTGTGCCTAGAAGTCCCTCCTAAGTTAAAATTAACAGGTGGTCCAGGTAATACAGCTCCAAAAAGTGACAGAACTATTGAAATTTAATTTAGACAGTCTGAGATGTTTATAGATGCTACACCATGAGTCCTGAAGCCTTCTTTAAGTTTTGGCAAGAGCTTGCTCTGAGAAACTGCCTTTCCCGTCCTCTAGATAGATAGCTAGGAGAGCTCTCCAGACCAGGCCCTGCCCACTCTGGGTGGCTAATCTGAGCTTTGCCAAGAGGTTCATAACTTTCCCCCTATTTTGTAGCCAATTTGAATTGTATGCTTATACTGTTGTAATGTGGAGTACCCATAGTAAGTTCACATTGTTACATACAATTAACATAAATCATCATAACACCTTCCCACTCTGGAAGTCAGCACTCTAGATTCTGAATCTGATAAAACATGGGTGTTCAGTGTGATTCAACATCTGTGTATGATAGCATTTTTTTATGAAGAAAAAAATTAATTGGCTTTATCAGGTGATTCCACCTGTGGCATAATGGATTTTTTCCCAACTTCATACATAAGTGAATTAAAGTTTAGAAGGGAACCAGTTTAAGGTAACTCCACTAATATATGGTAAAGTGGGACACTGAGAGTGGGTTACCTAAAATTTCCATGGTGTTACATGATTCTCATTTTCTAAGGTATACAAACTTTGTAACTACAAGAGAGACACAAAAAACACAAAGAAGGGCCTCTCTGGTGGTGCAACGCATTAAGTCTCAGCCTATGAAACTATCCACAACCAAGTGCAGCACAAGTTTGATCCCCGGCCAGGGAGATTCCCACATGGCGATGTAGACCTCTCTTGCCACACCCACTGCTCCCCTCAGCAGTATACTTCAGTCAATCTGCCTGTTCTGTTCCCCATTCTGTCTCTAGTGAATTCTCTCACCACTCCACACCTCTGGCCTACACCCCAGCTTTTATATGCATTAATAAATAAATCTTTAAAAAAAACACAAAGAAGAGAGAGATAGTATAAGTAATTAAGCAGTAATAGGAAAAATGGTAATTTAAAAGAGAAAATGATATTCAGATAAGGGCATATTTAAAGATAATCTTTAGGTTCGATTTTGCTAAGGTCAAACTTGCCTCAATGCCTTGTATATTCTTTACACGTTTGGGTTTAATCAACCAATAGAATCAAAGGTTATTCAAAGAGATCGTAAGAGAAACCAGCCCAGCTTTAGGGGTGAAGGAAGTATTAGGAACACATTTTAACAGTGGGCATGATAAAAGGCAGGTCATCAAAGTACATTTATATTTGAACATTACAAAGCTCTTCTTTGAAGTGCTTCCTGATGAGATCCCGCATAGTTAAATATTCTTCCAAAATGTTCTCCCTGAATTACATCTAAATGGGGAGAGACAATGGGGACAGACTGCATGAGGTTCTTAAAAAGATAAAGCTTTATGCTTCTGTTAGGTTCAATATCTTTTACTTAACTTATATGGTCTATTAAATGTTACATTTGTCATTGTTTTTCTATGACAACAATGATATTTAGCCACCCCTGATTTTTTAATGGAATTGCATACTCCTTTGAATAAAGCAAATATATCAGAAATGTATATATTTACTACCAGACAAATGACAGTTTCACTGATTTGAAAAGGAGATTTATGGGCCTCCCTGGTGGCGCAGCGGTTGAGCGCTGCGCTGTGGAGCTGTCGGCAGCAGCGACGAGAGTTCGACGCCCCGCCGGGGAGAATCCCACATGGTGCAGCAGACCTCTCCTGCCTCGCCCGCTGCTCCCCTCAGCAGTGTATTTCTGATCTGCCTGTTCTGCTCCCTACTCTGTCTCTGGTGAACCCTCTCGCCGCCCCACACCTCTGGTCTGTACCCCAGCTTGTATGTATAAATAAATAAATCTTAAAAAAAAAAAAAAGAAATGGAGATTTAAATTTATTGACGGGTCATAAAGCAAACACTCTGCTTATTGAGTTAAATTTTTTCCTAGATATACACATATATCAAATAATTATGATGAACATCTTAATGTAATACAATGCTCTTCACCAGTTAGATCTCAAAACTGGGAAATAAGGGCACTTAAAGTTTCAAAAATTAAATTGTTTGAAAAATTTAAGTTGGCACTAACTGATTCATAAGTTCAAAAATAATTATTTTAACAATTAAAATGTTTAATATATAGAAGTTTCAATATTTTATGTAGGTCAATTAAATCAAAGGAAAACAAATGTTTTTGAGTGAGAAAGTTCCTAATTACATTAAAAATAAAAAAAGATAAGTCAATTTGTAGAATTGTGTATATACAATACATGGATACAGCTAAAAATTAGAAATTTTTGATAACATGTAACTTTTGGGAAAATATTAATGAAGTTACACAGATATAAGTAGATAAATCAATGAAAGATAACTAGATAAATCAGTGTGATACATTGTACAGTTTGTCATTTGCCCAAATTAATTTAGTTCTAATTAGTCAAAAATCAAATATATTGGAGTAGTATCATAGCCAAATAAATCTGCAAATAATATTGAGGGCAACAGTAACTTTCTGCAATTTAATTTCTATACTTTGTCAGGACTGCAGATTTAATGAAAACATTAAAATAAATAAAAGATAGTGTGCTGTTTAATTTGCTTGTTTATAAACATTAATTTATTTAGCATGCAAAATATTCAGATAATTAAAAAAAAACAAATTCAATAATATTAGTGTTAGTTTTAATGTCTTCTGAGTTCATATTTCTCATCTTCGATCACTGTAGACTTTTAAATGTCTTTCACGCAGGATACCCTTATCTAGAACTTGTTGCTTTTTTGTAAAATCATGGTAAGAATGTGTGAAAGAATTTTAAGAAATTATATGTATATTGAAGAATGTGTCTTTCTTATTTAAAGTTCTTTTTTTATATATAACTGTCACATACAATTTTCTCTCTGTACTTTTATTGTAAAAGGGATATTGTTCTTTCACATTAGTCCTAATTGCTCTGTTTCAGGAGCGCACACAGCAGATATTTCCCTATCTGCTGGGGGGGAAATTATGTTTTTTTGTTATTCAAAACTTATGTTTTAGTATCCATTCCACTATTTTTTTCTGTAAATGAATAACTTTTGAAAATATATTCTAGTCTGAGTTTTGTGGACACATCCTATTTCTAACATTCATGTATAGTAATCATATTGAATCATTTTCTATTGTGTAGGATTCAGGTTTCATTCTCAGAAAACCTGATCCCTCTCAATCAATTCAACCATTGGATAATGAGGCAGAGGCAAAGCAACATGTTCATTAAAAGACTTAATTTTCCTCCTTGGCACATTGAAAGATAACTTTCCTAACCTGTCTTCCATCCATGAGGGTTGATATCAGTGAATTCTGGTGAAACGAAAATGAGAAGAAATTATTTTGAACAAGATCTTTCCCACTCTCTCTTTTCTGGCTTACATGACTGGAAATGAAGGATGTTACGTGAATGGAGATGTAATAGAAGAAGCATCCTTGAGTATCTTACTTACTTGGAAAAGATACACCAAAGAGAGCCATCTGACAAAGAATATTCACATCAGACTTTCTGTAAGTGGGAAATAAAACTGTATTTTTAAAAGTCACTTAGATTTTTAAGGCTTCTTGTTAAAGCAGATGGTATTTTTAATGCATACAGAGAGATGTGGGAAACTAAGATTTTGTGTCAGACGGATTAAAAGAAGGGAGAGTGGGACACCTGAACTGGCCAAAAACCATGTTTTGAGCATGTGCGATTTTTCTGCAGGAAATATGCAAACCACACAATGATAATCTAAATCATTGCTTAGCAGAACAAAAATTAACTGTGTGGAATGAACCCGCAGGAGATTGAAAAACTCCTACAACTGAGATTCTAAAATTAAAAACCCATACATTACCTTTATTTAACATCTTTTAAAGATACTGGTATTAACTTACACTATTTCAATGGATTTCTAGTCCTAGGACCTAATTGCCTTCAGGAAGAAAGGCTGTATTCTTCTGAATTCTATTATTGGAGCTTTTGCCGTCTGTCTGTGTAACCATTATGACTGTCAGAATTCTGAGTCACTGGGAGTTGAATCTAGCTGCCTTAAACAGATAATGAGTTCATTAAATGGATATTGGGTAGTTCAAAGAGAGAGCTGGCAATGAAAACCTGAGGCAAAGCAGCCAGGAGCAATGCCCCAACCATCACGCAAAGCTGGTCTGATAATAAAGCACAGTCATTCGCACAAAGTACTACAAACTATGCTTGCACCATTGTCAATTGATCGAAACTAAAATTCACAGCAACAACTAGCATAACCACTGCTGGAATGTGTTCTAAACTCTGTGCTTCTGGTATTATTAGCTTACAAGAAAAGTCTGCTGCAAATACATCTGCTGATAGTCCTCAGATATCTACTAAGCTCTTCTGTGATAATACCATTCCTGGGTTCTACTTGGAACATGACTAGCTAGAATCAACTTTGTACTAGAATATTGGTGAAAATAGGTGGCTAAATTCTGGGTAGTAAGATGTAAGAAGTGACATGTCAACATATTTTAACTCCTTTAAGAAGAAATACTTCTCTTTTCCTTCAACTTCCTTGTTTTAATGATTGATTTTTATTTATTTATACATACAAGAACTGGGGTATAGGCCAGAGGTGCGGTGGGTAAGAAAATTCACCAGAGACAGAGTGGGGAGCAGAACAGGCAGACTCACTGAAACACACTGCAGCAGGCGAGACAGGAGAGGATAGCTTGATTCTCTGAGACTTCAACCCTGCGCCACCAGGGAGACCCTCCTTCAACTTCCTATTAGCTAGAAGGTGAGGAAGCCTTTTCTAACCCAGCAGAAAACAACCTAAGAAGAAGACAACACTTTTCTCTCCTTTAATTTTAACTTCCAGAAATCAAAAGTGCGTAATGTTAGTAGAAACTCTTATATCTAAATACTAGCTGCAGCAGACTTATAAAAATGTAATGTGCAAAAATAAATAAAAACAAGCAGACAACCTAGAACAAAGGATAAAGGATAAGGATAAATGGAGACAGTCACAGGTGGATGCCATATGTCATTGGTTAGGGATCTGAGAAAACAAAATGTTTAGTTTATATGATAGTTGGGCTTTCTGTAATATTTGAGGAAATGTTCAGATTCAGGACCAAGGTTTTTTTTTTTTATTTTCAAAAGCAAATCTCAATCTTCCCAATAAATGAATTTATAATTATTCTTAAATTTATGAAAATTTTAAATCTGACTCTATAATCTTTTCTATATTCTTCATCAATATATCCAATAAGGAAGAAAAAATACCAATGTGTTTAATTCATTTTTTTAAAAGAGATTTAGTTATTTATGCATATAAGAGCTGGGGTATAGCCCAGAGGTATGGGGCATGAGAGGATTCACCAAAGACAGAGTGGGAAGCAGAACAGGCAGATTGACTGAAATACACTGCTGAGGGTAGCAGTGGGCGAGATAAGAGAAGTCTGCTGTGCCATGTGGGAATTTTCCTAGCTGTGGATTGAAATCCCCCAGCTGCAGTGGCTGCAGATAGCTTCTTAGGCTGAGACTTAACTCCTTGTGCCACCAGGGAGGTACTGCTAAATCACTGTTTTTTTAAAATTATTTCATGGCTCCTTAACATTCACTTTTATATGTATTAATCATAAGTACTTTGCTTAGGGCACAATAATCACAAATATTATTAAAGATATGGATAAACAGATATTGGCAAAGATTCATTTGTGATAGTAATATTTTTGCTATATTTGCTATTTTATATGTCTACTACAGTACATTTTATAAAAACAATGAGTATTTTCAAAGGAAACATAATTTTCCTAATCATTTGGTCATTTTTTTAAAAAAGATGATAATATATTTTAATAAATCAACATTATTTTCATATTTTACAAATATAAGCAAGCATCAATCTTGAAGTATTATGTAATTTTATTGAGAGGATGCTACTATTCCATAAATATATATCAAATTGAAGTTCTGACTTTAACGTACTTGTTATTTTAATTAGCTTCACTGCTATTTTATTTTTACTAAATGTATGTGATAAGAATATCAATAAACTTATTCACTGAAATATATTAATCAAACGTACTTCTAATTTCATAATAGATAAAATACATGCAGATAAGGAAGGAGTTGGAACTTTCTTTTGGACTTGAAATCTATACTTGAAATCTACACAGAATTTGTTGAACATACACACTAATTTAATTTTCATCAAAACCTTGTGGTACAAGTGCATAGGTGTTGCTACTATTCTATGGATTGAAAAACTGTATTAGGAAAGTTTACTGGAAAAATTTATGCTTCTGAAACTTGGTTTCAAATTTCTGTGTCATCTCTTTTCAGAATGACAGTCTGTAGAGAGATTAGAAAATTCCATAGCACTGTGGACTGTAAGAATGTGTGATTTTCACTGGCCTGGTTGCCCTCACACATTTAAAATACAGTGTTTGACTCCACATTGAAAATTAAAAATTGCCCATTTACTTTCTGTAGTCCTAATAGATTCCCGAGATAGTAAGCACAAATGACAAGGTATGTTTATCTTGTTTATCATTTTGTAATTGAAGTCTTTAAGAATATCAATGTCAGTCACGATGCATAACAATAGATTTTTAAAATGAATTAATACATGGACATGTGATTAAGATATGTCAAAGGAAATTAGATGTTAAAAACACTCTTGACTACTAAACTGATTTCAGATTCCAGAAATTTGGTGGAAATTTCAAAATTATTTGATTTACAAGCTTTAGTTGATTAAAAATTTTAGAACTAAAGGTGGAGCATAAATATCCTGCCAATATGAAGCCCATACATAAATGTTAAGGTGTCTATAGTCATAATTGTGTTCTGAGTGTTGAAATGATTGTGTACTACATTCACCCATGATAACACTGACATCAATGGGTCACATTTCTATATCAGAGACATAGTAAGAATGAACATATATTCTGTAGTGATAATTTTCAAATAAAGTTGTGTAGAAATAAAATAACCAGTTCTCAGGTTTAAAATAAAATAACATTCTATGAATTATATGATGCTATAGCAAACACTTTTGATAATAATATTTTGAAGACATATATCACATCCTTATTAAATTATGTTTTTAATATTATCCTTTCAATCTTACACTTTTCTATTTAGAACATCAAATTATCTACCTTAACTCTACTCAAGATTGATTTTATCTATTTCATTCTTTTTTTTTAAGATTTATTTATTTATGCATACAAGCTGGGGTACAGACCAGAGGTGTGGGGCGGCAAGAGGGTTCACCAGAGATAGAGTGGGGAGCAGAACAGGCAGATCAACAGAAACACACCTCTGAGGGGAGCAGCGGACAAGGCAGGAGAGGTCTGCCACACCATGTGGGAATCTCCCCGGCTAGGCATCGAACTTGCGTTGCTGCTGCCAACAGCTCCACAGCACAGTGCCCAACTGCTGTGCCACCAGGGAGGCCCTATCTATTTCATTCTTTAACAGGGAAAGTCCTAGGTCATGAAGTTATTAAGTCATCATTCAGTATTAACATTTATAGGGAAAGGATTAAAGATCAGAAACATCTTATTTCTAAACAGAAATTTCATTATCTTCTAATTAAAAATTAATTGCACTACTCAGCAATAAAAAATATAAAGTTGTCCTATTTATACTGATACAAATAAATTCCAGTACATTATTTAGAAGTTGGTATTTTGAAATATAATTGTCATATTCTAGGGAGTATAATTGCTTATTCTAGGGAAATAATATAAGTTAGCAATTTGTTATCCCCATAATTTATTTAAGATATATACAAATATGTCATTAGCCAGAAATTTAACATATTTGTGTTATTGCTATCAACAGTATACTACCACTTATTACTTCATTTTTATCTTTTTAAATATTTCTTATTGACTTAATATTGATTTATATCATTGTTTGCATTATAGAAGTGTAGCATCCCCCTTGAGGTATTGTTGCCATAGTTACCCATTAGCAAAGAACTCACAGTCCACCACCACAGACCCTTGTATTTCTAGCTTTCAAGACTTACAAAGACTTACAATGTTTCTTGGCAAAACTTTATAATCAACATTTATCTTTGTTATTGTAAAGAAAATTATTTTAAAATCAGGCTATTTTTCACCTCCCACACAGCAGAGAGCCCATACTTTGAAATGCTATGATTTCTACCATTATGACATCTAGTAAACACAGATAGGCCTTGCATTTGCAATCATGTATCAGTTGTGCAGCTATGGACACTTAATAGTATAAAGGGGGCTAGACAGAGGAGTGGCTGTTCTGCCTCTCTCAGGGCTGGAATGTCTTCCTCCTGTGTGCCCGCCTGTGTATATGATCCTCTTTTCCAGCATTAAAGGAAAGGACTACAAAATCTACCAAAGGCTCTTCTTATCATCTGAGAGAACTGATAATGAATCTGTCCAACCTGGCATGCTTCCATGACAGTTACACTTTATTAAGGTATTATTTATGACTCAACAATTTAGCAAAATCATTTTTTATTCTCAAAGTAGCTAAGTCAGATGCAGTTTTCTTGACAATGTGCTTGTTCATTATAAATAAATAAATTTTATTTATTTTTGAAATAATGCATATATAAATTATGAAAGGGAATTTTTCACATAGATCAGTAAAATCATGATCAACATAATTTTTAGGTAATATAATTAATTTGTCCATGTCTATAATAATTTTCAAATAAGAGCTACAGTAATTTCTCATCTAAAGTGCAGTAAAGTAAATGGAAGAGAGGAGAATACAGGGGACCATGGAGATGGATCACGGGTGAATTGGTGGTGGGCTGCCCAAGGGGAATACAAAATGTAAAGGACACAAATAACAATAAAAAAAATGGAAAAAAAAAATAAAGTGCAGTAAAGTGCTCTAATGTGTTAAGATTATTACTTATGAAATAAGTAAGTGAGATATATGTAGAAAAGAGGGTATTTTTTCAAGTTATATGTCTGTAGGGTATACAGATGACTGATTTTGAAATATAAGTAATAACAAGAAAATGAACAAAAATAAGTACATCTATTTTGTTAGATTTCATAATCACTTCCCTTGTATTTATCAAAAGATAAAATAAAATACTACTAAAACCAAATGAATTAACAGCTACTACAGTAAGTAGAAAATAAAATGTTATAACAGAAAAAATATAAAATAAGAAATGACCATAATTAGACTATTTCATTATATTATCTTTATAAAATTATATATTACCTATTTTATGAAATTGTGAACAACTTATCTAAAGGAAATTATCTTTTTTTTTTCATTTAATATATCCTGAAATTGTGACTGTCATGAGTAGTACACCACTGACATTTAAAAGATTCAGCATCATAAACAATTTAGGTAGCTTTTTTCCCACAGTTTTCCAGTCATCCACTCATCCAAATGATGACTTGTAAGATAGCTTAAAAACACTGCTTACCTTTAAACACTGATTAATCATATTGTCTTTTGATATTTTCTTGGATTTGGTTTTAAATGTCTCCTCCTGAGGAGCCATGCATTACTTGACAATGGTTGTTGAAAGGGGAAGATGAATTAATTTCCCCAATTTCTCTACACAATGTTTGAATTAAATATTTTTCAACATGTGCCAAAATACTCTGCTTCTAGAGCCTCATTAACTCAACAAAAATATGTATAAAACAAGTCAAGAATGTTTTATGATGTAATAAATCATAAAAGAGGTTTCCACAAGAACCAATAATTCTAATTGACACTTTCTTTTGCATCCCAGGTGGTTTTACACCCAGGAGCAATGCATCAGAGTAAAATTCATGACAGCTAGAGCATGTATTTCTATTTTCAGGAGGAAATATTAGGGAAGGGCTATGAGAGATTTGAACTTATAGATAGATGTAGGTCACTTTTCAGGCAGATCAAATTTAGGAAATAGACCACAGGAAAGATACAGATGTGGATGTTTATTTTTATAACACTACCGAGTTCCCATCATTGACCCAAGGACTGTGGTGTCAGAAATTCAGCTTGGATAGTTAGCACTTTATTACACTGATCTGAAAATGAACAGGTATTGATTTACTTTTATGATCTATACAATGACAATTATCAGGAGAGGCCAGTAAGGGTATTCAAAAAGTCCATTCATTAGCCTAAGTGGATTTCTTGGGTTCCCTTAGAAACTGACGGATACTGAGGTGTTTAGTTGAGGTGAACTAAATACACTTACATAATTACTTTTACTTTCCTCAATAAGTGATTTTTATCATTTACTATAGCTTGTTATTCATATTGGTTTCTAAAAATAAAGTGGTGGACAATCACTAACTCCATCTTCAGTTGGAACACAGTATTTTAGCAGAGGTTCGATAAGTAGACTCAATCAAAGAAGAGTGATGATCATTATGGTGGAACTAGCAGAAAGACCATTGGAAAGATAGATATTCCAATTTTATACTGAAAAAAAAATTGATGGAAACCAATTCAGTGTAATTTCTGGATAATGAGAAGAATTAGTATAAAAAATAGAAATATGTGAGAGCATGCTATGAAATTACAACCACCTATTTTAGCATATTGATAAATTTTATAGTCATACAAATAGTGTTGATCTGAATCATTTTAACATAGTTCTTTCAATATGCAATAGCCTTTTCCTAAATATTTTGCTTATCCAGTTATTTGGAATTCTGCTTATTGTGGATTAAGTACTGAACTTTCATAAATATAATTTCATAGCAACTAGAAAGCTGATATACAAGAGGGCATTTTCAAATAAAAAATAAGTTATTACGACTATTACAAAGTGACTGGGTAAAGTGGTTAACTCTAAATGCAGAAAATATATGTGCTTGTGTATAAGTGTGGATGTGCATGTGGTTAGCATGAAGTCATGTGGAAAATTCCATCTATCCAAATTACGTGATAAAATGGAAAGAGTTACAAAAATAATCAAGTAATTTGAAATTTAAGAGTTGTTCCAGGAATATATGGTGCACTAGGCAGTGATACTAAATCTTAAATAAAAGGTATTTACTTAAAGTTCTTTGTTGATATGGGAGAAATAATAGAAAGTTAGAATGTAAAAATTATTCCATATATTTATTGCTATCTAAGCAAATCAGAGTGACCATTTATGGTGTACTAGTTCCAAATTTCAATCTTTAATATGAATCTGACCTGTATCTTGCCTATTAATTTTTGACCCATAATCTCAGAACTATAAAAATGGTAAAATTGCTTAATGAGGTGAATGAGAGAACTTTATAATCCCCAACATTTTAGAAATAAATTTAAGAAATAAGATGATGAAAAATTTCATTCCACAGTTTACTTTTTACAACATAGAAAGAAGTTGTTTTATCTTCATTATGCTTTTTATATTTATTAAGGTTAAACTTTAAAAGAGTATAAAATATGAGAGAACCCAGAACATTAGGCATGATGTTCATCTGAAAGGCAACTGGAAACATTAAGGATGTGAGGTTAGGTTGTACAGCATAATCAAATTCATTAAGGCTTGCAAATGATATTAGAATGTGTAAGAGATTTAATTTACTATATTAGTTATTTTGACTTGCAACACTTTTCTTTAAAACCTTAGAAATAATGTGCTTGATAAATCTTAAGAGCTTTCATGAGGCTTTGAAAGTACTTAAGAATATGATGTAAACTGTGGAAATATAGAATAAAATGCTATTGTATTTTAATTTGTTAAGATTGTAAATGGAAATGACAGCTTAAGGAAATTTAATATTTAACTTTTCCAATAGAATATTACTTAAATCACAAAGGAAATAAAAAGTGATTTGCAAATTTATATTGCAAGCTTAAAATAATATAGGTTTTCAAAGATTATTAAATTACAATATATACAATCAAACTGCAATCCGTTCAACATACACACTCACATACATACTCAATTAATACTCAAATATTAAAAATTCAAATTAGCACAAGCCTTGGGAGAGAGTCTTAATCTCATTTATTTCCCTTTGCTGTAAAATATGCACAAAATAGTCCCCATTTCAGAGTTGATTTGAGCCAGCAGAGTACTGAATGATATAAGAAATGTTAAAAAAAATTATAAATTGTTAGACTACAAAAATATGCTACAAAATGAGAACTTTATGATCAAAACTATGATATCACATTATGATTTACTAAATTCAGTGAGGTTTTATATTTCATTGCCAGGGAATGTTGCTATTTTAGTGTCCTTCAAAATAGAACTTTCTTTAGATTATAATTTTTTTTTCTTTCTACCAGTTACTGATATTAGAAATGCCCCTCTTCATATCATAAATATGTGTACAGAGATATTTATGATGTATCAATATTTCACTCAGGGTATCTTTCATATGTTTGTACTTAATTGTTGAATATGTATTGTTTGCCAGGATCCAGTTGAGTTCTAGGAATCAAAGTTGAACAAGAAGACACAGAGTAAATTTGCTTTTTTTTTAACTAATAAAATGGTTGTTAACATGCTTTGAACACTAGCTACAATAATTCTACTTATAATCGTCTATCCAGAAAGTTCAGAGACACTAATTTGAAAGGAAACTTGCACTTCCATGTTTCTGATATGCCTCTCACATATACATTTTTAACTCCTTTGATGTATTTGAATTAATTAAAGTATTCTAATGAATTAAACTACATTTTGGTTAATTCAAAATCTATCTATAAAAGTACAAGACCAAGGAGTTTGAAGTCTTGATTTATTAAGTTTATAAAATTATCACAGCAAGTTATGTGCCTCATTGTTAAGTGTATATCGTGTATATTTGATAATCTCAGTTGTACTGATATGTATATTAAAAACTATGATTCTAATTCATATTTATGTACATGGAATGCACATTAATTTTCAAAATAAGCATTTTACTTTCACATTATTATAGAACAAAATATATGACAGTTATTTACTAAAAGATTAGACTATTATGTATGATTATTTTTTAATATGCATAGTGGCAAGTGGAAATTGATTTATAAAAACTGGAATCTGTGGTCTTTAAAATGTTAACTAATAAAAATGTAATCTTTAATATTTTCAATTATTGTCCCTATTACTAAAAAATATATAGTCTTATTTTTTAAATAACTACTAGTAAAATTAAATGATAATCTTAGAAGAAAATTGAGTTTATTGCCTTTTTCTAGGCCACACCTAACCTTTGCTTACCTGAACTGATATTCTCCAGCTTAACATTATCACTCACTTTTATTAGAGCCCAGTAACTGTGTGTAACCCACCAACAGTATGATTCTGCAATTAGAATAACAACATGAACCCTTCATACAACTTTTGAATCTTTGGCAAGTTTGAGTTCAAAGTCATTTGAGAAGTTACAAGGTCATTTCCCCACAGTTTTCATGGCATGTCTTTTCTAACTCAGTTTATTGAAGTGAGCATCTTCAAATCTGATCTTTTCTTGAGGTATCATCAAAAGAAAATGACATCAAAAGCTTATCTTATACTTCTTATTATGAACTTTGTTCAGAAAATGGGAAATGGAACAAATTCACAGTTACATCTGATTTCAATCTGTGACAGTTTGGGTTTGGTAAATTAAAGCCAAGAATTTTGTCTTTATAAAGAAGAGAAACCACACACTCAATTAAATGGTATGGAAGACTGATGATCTGTCATTCATATTGTTACAGGCTTACTAGACCCATTTATGAAAGCTGGCAACTTTAAACTGGTAATTCACATTACCTTTTAATTTTTTAGATTCTTTCTGTTTATTCTAAAAACTGTCATTCTCTTGGATTTTTTTTATATTCATATACTTCCAACCTTACAAGTCATCAATGAATTCACACATTTTTTATCTTACAAAAGTTTTAAATACAAAGAAGAAGAGTGGGCAGAAAAATACGGATCAGCATAACCAAGAATGTTTCTTTGCCGATTATGATAATGGGAGTGAATATAATTGAAAAGAATAAAAATATCTAGGGGTAGGCATTAATACCCAAGTAGAACAATGATATGAATATGTTTGCGTGTGACTGGATTTGTGTTTTTATTTGCTGTTATAAATAAACAAGATGAAAAAAGAGAAAGAAAATTCCATAGGAACATGGGTCCTCCTGTTTTGAAATCTTCCCAGAAAACATCATTTATGATAGCCAGAGAGAAAAGAAACAAAGTTTTCGAAAGTACATATGCAGTAAAATCCTCAAAACACATGGTAAATCAAAGTCATTTCATTTGATCTCTAAAAACAATGTAATTATTTGGGTTATTTTTAGAAAGAGCATTAATTAGGACACTATGAGTATTTCTGGAATTTTTAGAATGTAACTTTTCAGTAAAAACATAAAAAATATGGAATATATGCATAATATTCACGAATTACATTTTCTCTTTTTAAACTACTTTATTGAGGTATAATTGATATACAAAAAATGGTACATGCTTAACATGCACAAGTCAATGATTTGGAACACATACATACACCACAATGAAGATAATCAACATGTTAATCACCTCCAAAAATTTGTTTCTTTTTAATTATTTAGTTGGGGTCAAGGTCTCAAAGACATCACTGACTTAGAAGTTGTGGAAAGTTTTTACTGTTTTTCTCCATTTTTCTTATGGTTTAAATAGTTACATCCAAGTCCAATCCATTTTGAGTTATATTTTGTGCACAGGATAGAAATCTTTATCATGTTATTATGTTATCAGTACACTATTAGATTCTGTAACTAATAACTTTTAGAAATTCATACGAATGCTTATAATACTGTTTTTCTGTTTTACTCCACTTAGTAATTCTGTTTATAGAATGAGTTGAGCAACTTTTTTTCATGTGTATGCTTCTCATTTATTTCTTAAAATGAATTTTTGGATTGTTCACATTTAATCAACCAGAGATAGAGAACACTTTTGTGTTAGAAGTTATTCATATGTTTTTTAAATCCAGTGACTTATCTACTATTCATATTGTCTTCAGGAATTAAACTTCAGTAGCAACATATCCCTTTAGAGGAAGATATGATTCTGCTCTTCTAAGTTGTGACCACTCTCACAGGCTAAAGTTAAAAGAAGTTGCTCCAGTGGGTAGAAGCTTCCTGAACCACAATTAACTGTTAAGTGCCCAAATTTGCTGATGTTGCCCTCACCCAGTCTCTATTAACAATTTTGTTCCTTTCCAAGTACTTTTAGCCTCTGACTGAATTTACCACATAAGAGATTAGAAAGCCCATAAGCTGCAAATTTGCACCTTTCCCTGAATTCTTCATCCCAAATGCTCTCCTTTTGTTTCACTTTTGTTTGCATTATTGGATGCTGGACCTTTGTCGTTCATGGAACATTCACTTTACCTTTAATTTAGAGCTCTCCTCCTTTCCAAAAGATGTGCCCAAATCCCTGTTTCTCTCCTGGTTTATCATCATAGTGTACATGTGCGCGTGTGTGTGTGCATGCACATGCACACCATAGCCTGCCTACTCATCTGTACTACTGGGGCATTGGACTGGAGCACATCAAAATGATGTATCAGTAAGTAAATGTTGCTTAATGGATTAATAGGTTATTGAAATAATCTTTGAAATGCAAAAATGAGATGTGATGGTTATCCATATTACCAGATACATTTATTTTTAGAATATGATTAAAACAATTATCTGTGCTTCATTTATATTTCTTTGAGAATTTTAATTGGAAGACAGTTTGGAAATCTGACAGAAGTAAACTTTCACAATTTTTTTTTTCCCTCTCTTACTGGCAAGATCAGAAATGTCATGAAAAGTAAACTGTCACACAGTATATTTTCTACATCAGTTGGTTTCTGAACTTATGCTGCTACACAGTCATATTCATGAATACCCAAAATCACATTCTCAAAGCTAAAAAGAAAAAATAAGTGGGAAGGGGTGCAAGAGCAACAATAAATTGTCTTCATGCCTTTGTCTATGGCTTAAAAATTAAATGATCCAAGGGGAAAAAAAACACCTAAAAACAGTCTTTTATTCACTTGTAAGGGGGATAAGAAAGTAGAAAGAATTTTATAAATGCTGCTTAAATCATTTATTGGTAAATATAGCTAAACCAACTCAAATTTTAGATAAACTGCAAATCCAGTTTTTTTAGTTTTTAGAGTATTAAGATATGTGCAAAGAAAGATAACTTAATACCAACATATTACTTAACTATCCACCTCATCCCATTGTATTTTACTCCAGGCACAATTAAGCCGAAATAGCATAGTTCATATGCTTTATGGAGCATGGAACTGGTAGCATATGAGAGAATCATAACCGTTACTGCTGCTATTTCTGACAGAGTGGGAAGATAATAAGCCAATCTTCTCTCTCAGATGACTCCTGCCTGACCAGAGGAGATGAGGTAGTAGAGGAATAGGATCATTTTAAAAGAGGCATTTGTGCAGAATGGAGAGCGAACTATCAATTCAGTTGTACTTGACAGAAAATGGCACTTTTGCCTTTGGGCTTCTTTTAAAAGTAAGAACAAAGTTATATTTAATACCCACTTGATTTCATGCAACGAACATTGAATTTTTCCCCATGTATATCAGAATAAGTGGCATTTGGGCCAGTGTATTATCATAGATAACATCATAGAAAACGGAGACTATGGCTGTATTTAAGATAATTTAAGCTAATTTATGTGATGGATAATATAACTGAAAAGGCAACACAACTCTGAATGACACAACTCTGACTGACAAAGACAGAAAAATCCTGAAATTCCCAAATAACACTTAAAATACATATCAATTCATGACTTAGTGATAAAAACCCAGATTCTTTCTGTAAATCACAGAATGTCACTACTGTTACTTATATGCCTATCATTTCCCATATCTGTGTACAAAAAATGAAAGGTCTCTCTATATCTTCTGAATACTCGTAAAATAAGATGAATTACCTATATTACACTTTTATTTTTCTAGTGCTTTGGAACTGTATGGGTTTTACTGAATTTCCCATTATCTCAACTTTCTAGTTTGGGGGTTTTTAAAAACAGTGTTCTATAGATTCTCAATTATCTTTTCAACTGTAATTAAATAATCTATTTTATGGTAGGAATTATATATGACTAGTGATTACTGGGTTGCTAAACCCATTATATCCCCAGGGATTGAATTCTCTTATGGGACAGATAATATAATTGAGAAGGCAAGACAATAGAAACAGAAATGTGTCTCAAAAAATGAAAAAGAAAAATGTTGCAATTTGGAAGTGTTATTTCAGAAATCCTGTATTTAGGAGTTTGTAAAAGGTGAAATCTTGTATGTGCCTCTTTTGTAGTAGTGCTTTACACATGTATATGAACTTAAGTCTACATGAAGGTTAACATCAAGAACTATAGTCTTGAAAGAGCTGTAACAGGCTGGTATCATCAAGGACAGAATCACTGTGACCAGGAATCATGGAAACATGTCAGAACAGCATGTGCACACATTGAAAAATAACCCATGATGGAGAGTTTCTGTGCAGGAAGCCACTGTGATTGCATCTTATCATGGTTCCTCTCCTGATATGTTTTAGAGAAGAAAGAATGAAGATTAAATAGTAATTAGACATTTGGCAATCTTCACTAGTATAGGACAAGGTTGAGCCTACTTTTATATTTAAGAGAAGGGATCTTTACACTATTAACATTCTTTCTTTCTTTATATTAATTTCATAAGAAAAGCTAATTATTTTCCAATAAAAACCAGTCTGTGATATTTACCCAATTCTATTCTCACTTTGATCATGATCAATTACTATTCTCTTTTCTTTCTCTTGTTTTAATGTTTCTTTTCAATAATAGAACTTAGACCCAAGTTAGAAAACTAGTAAAATAGTTTACATTTTTAAATATACCCCCCTTTAATTCAGCTCAGGGAAAAAATTCTGAATTTCTCTTACTTTCTAGTCTTTTACTAGTCTAGTCTTTACTTTCTAGTCTTAATGCATTGGCTTGTGCTGTTCTATCCCAGATGGTAAAGCACAGGGTATGTCATGATGTTTTTTTTAAATATTATTCTGTGGGTTTATTTTACATTTCTAATATACCCTAGAAAATGGCTGGCTATTATATATAATCTTTCTACTAGCATGCCTCCATGTAGATTTCCATAAATGTTTCAGTACCAATAATGGTGCCTGAAACAAAGCAGGTGCGTAGTATGTCTATTGGCTAAAAACAAAAATTTGCAACTGATCATGGATAATAAATCCAATAACATATTAACCCCAACACTCCTTTATTTTTATTCATCATCATAGCACTATTAGTAAATTTATAAATATATATCTTATACTTATTTACATACATAGAACTAATTTCTTTCACTCTCAAATTGAAGACTCATAATCTATCAGGTCTTCCATACTGACAAATGTAGAATTAAAATTTTACTTCTGCAATCACATATTTTGCCAAAATGTACTGAAGCCTATTTTTCAATTGGTTATTTAAAAATGCATTAGCTAGGGGCTCTTTTTTTCTTCCCAAACTTCCCCTTGCTTCCATTCAGAAAGGAAGTCACAAAACTTTTCAAACAATATATAAAATCTTTAGGGCAAGGTTAATTTTTTTTTAAATGTACAAAAAACTTTAGAATTATATACATATATATAATCTATTATAATATACATGAACATTCAGGTATATTACATGTTACACATGTAACACAATTTCATTGTATTTCGTATTATCTTACACATTACATATGTATGTAACACTGAAATGAATTTGGGAAGCTAATCAACAGCATTATTTCAGAATTGATAAATGATGTAGTACATGAAGGATTCTATCATTCCACTGAGTCATCTGAGTGTGTAATTATCGTTTATGAGTTTTAATTACACTATCATGATTGACACAATGATAAGTGTGAAAATATAGTAACCACTGTGGAAATACTGCACACTTGAACAAGATTAGAGTTATAACTTGTTTTACTAAGTTCAAATTTCACAGACTTATTCTGAAGATGAAAAATGATACAAGCAATATTAGATATAATTCCTGGTTGGAAATAGCTATTAGGAAATGAGCCCACTTAGTTAATACCTAGAGTTCATAGGAGGTGATGGTCATGCATACATTTACAGCATGAACCATTAGGATTATAAGTCTTTTTTTTTTTTTCAATTTTTAGCCACAAGAAGAAGTAAAAGTTCTGCAAAAATCAATGTCTAACTAGTAAACTAAGTCGCAAGTCAATTACTTTATTACAGAAATGTTGAAAACCTACAAAAATTTTACCAAAAGGTACACCCACACACACATTCATAATTTCTTTTTCAAAATAATATTAACACATATTCATAATTTCTTTTCCAAAAGTTCTCAAACAATTAGAACTATATGAATTAGTATAGGGTTATTTGTGATCTTCATACATTTGGGGTGATGGCATATATATTTTGTTAAAAAATAGTGAATTTATACTTTTTCCAAACCTGCTTGTGCTGTATGTACATGTTAACTTCATGAATCTGAAAATTCTGAATTCTGTAAGATATCTGTATTGAGACGTTTCTAATAAATAATTGTGGACACAAACACCAAGAAACACTAATCTTTATAGCTCCTGTCCATTTTTAAATGACTGATTTAAAAATAGCTAAATATCTATAAAATATTTACTTGCATCAGACCCTGGTGCACATAATTTCCATATGTACCAACAGACTGGCACTGAATACATAACTCTCCAGCCTTTATTATACCTATACCAATCACTTGGCCCAAATGGCATGGGTAATGCTGATATCCTCGCCAGCTATTAATTTGGTTTCATTTCATTCTCAGACATGTAATAATTTTAAATGCAAATTTAATCCCTTTTTTTCCTTCCCTTTATATCTATCGGTCTCCCACCTCCCCACTCCAGTACTAGGGGAATTCTCACTCTTCCTTCCATAATACATAAGCAGTTTTAGACCCTGGATGTTTGACTGAGGGGCAGAGAGGTTCCGATGTCCACCATATATTAAATATAAACAAAGTTATTTGTTGTACCTTTTAATAAAAAACAAAACTAAATAGGAACTGATAAACTTTAGCACCACAGTAGATGACTGGGGGCACAGAGTTCTTCAGTGTGGGCCATAGGTAGGTTTTGGAAAGGTCAAGTAGAAGCAGGCAGTGGACTGAGAAGCTGTGGCACAGTATTTTGTGCCTAACACTAGAGTGAATCCCTTGCTTTGTCATGAATATTACCACCCCTTATATCTTCTATTGTATATTTTAATGCAATTTTTTATATACCCAGCTTGAAATTTAGATAATGCAACTTTCCCTTGGTTTCCTTTCAAGATGAGCACCCTGACATCAAATAACCTTCTACTTTATTCTCTATCTAAATATATCTGGATTAGTATTAGTATTAGTATTAGGTTAGGATGAAGACGTACATATTTAGCTGCATCTCAATTTCTCAATCATTGTCACTTCTTATAGTTACTGTTATAGTAAAAGTAGAAAATAAAAGATGTAATGCAAAATAAATTATGTTTAATAACATGTTTAATATAATGAAAATAATTTTATTAGTGATATATTTTGTAGATAAAGATATTTTTACTATTAACAATGGGCTTATTTTTTTAATTATTTCACTTATTTCTGCTTTTGATTTTTTTTCTTTCTTAGGAGAGAACTGTTTCTTAAGAGCTCACATTTTATTAAGCAAATAAAATTAATTGTCTTCTTTAAAACTTTGCAAACTGACCAGCTCTCTCCAAAGAAACTTGAAATCAACCTGCCTTGAACAATATAAACTGTTTACTTCTACTCTATATCAACCTGATCAAATGTAACAGATGTATTACTAATCTGGATTTGGAGAAGTGCCCTTAGCAGATTTGAGTGAACAGATGAGCAGTCAGAGAAAGTTTAGAATTATATAATCAACAATATCATCATGACCTTTAGAAATATCTTTTACTGATTAAATCATCCCTTGTAACTTCTGAAGTTATTACAAAGTAACTTCAAATTATGAATTTACCTTAAAATAGCAATCACACAAATAGAGAAGTTTTCCCATTGAATTTTTCTGATTTCAGTTGAAGAAAATTGTATTCAATAAAGCTATGCTTGGGTTCTTTCATTTTAGTAAGTTTCTAGAATAAAGCTTTGTAAAAATCCTGTCCGCTTGAAAGTATACTATCCACGGGAGGCAAATTCATAATTCATTAGAGGGAAAAAAAGTTTTTAACAATTTTTTAAAGTCCTTTTTTATATATTGCAAACTTTTGATTCAACTCTTTTTTAGAACACATGGGGCTACTTTTTTTTTCCTGATGACTTCAGTTTGTTGTACAGATTTTCCTGTTTATTTACATTTACACTTTGGACCAAATTCAAGTGTACACACATATGAAGAATGAATTTAAATGCCAGTTCAGGCTGAAAGCTGTATGCATTTAGATAAGCAGGTACAACGAGAAGGAGGAAAAATAACCTTGAAAATTGTCTTCTGTATCTGCTAATATGTTTAGCTCAATTTAACAATACTTACGAGTTTTCAATTATTCTAAAATAAAAATACACAAGAGGTGTTTATAGATTTTTTAAAATATTGATATTCTTGAAGCTATTAACATATTTTGAAAGACGATGTAAAATATATGAAAGAAGATAAAAGACTCCACACCCCTCAAAATTTTGTTCTTATATTTCTAATGACAGAAAATATTAAGTAATATTTTACAATGTAAGGCAAAAAGTATTCTTCTAAAATATAGTAATATAGTTTAGCAAATAAATGTTTAGAATTTGAATCTGGCTATCTGCTTTTCTTTTCAGTGGGTAGTGCATTGAACATGCATTCTGTGGTCACTTCATATTCACATTTACAATATGCAAAACAAATATTGGAGAAGATAAATTCATAATATATTTTAAAACAGATTTGAAATATTTTGACATGCAGTGCTGTGACGTTAATTCTAAACAATGGTTTAGTTAAAAGATTTCATCATTTTCCTATAGATTGAATATTTGTCTATATTTTAACAGAAATTATAGCAAAATTGACGCTACTTAAATCTTTAATAAATACACAAAACAACTATTTTTATATAAATTATATTGTTTTAAAGAACACAAGCCTATTTAGTAGCAAATGAGATTATAATTATTATAATTCAATCAGCACTCCTTATTGGTAACAAAGAATTTTGATCATTTATTTGTCAAATGAACAGCATGGGTTTTTTTAATTTGTTTTGTCAAAAGGAGACTAGAATCTCATAGAACTAACTTTTATGTCAATAAAAACATTTAATTAATACACATAAACATACAACCATGATTCAGATCTAATTTCAGAAGAGCAATCAAGCATATCTGTATTCTTAGTATAATCACCTAAATGTATATTTGCTCAGGGAGAAGTAATAGTCTGAATAAAACAGGATGTTTTACCTTTTTTTAAATCATCTTTCCAAAGTAGAGCACAATTTTCTCTTAGAATTACGAAGTTATGAGGATTGTCCCATTTTCAAATACAAAGTCCACTGCTGCTCTCAATTATTTTGTCTCAATAAGGCATGTTATCACTGCCACCACCAAAAAATATGATTCAAATGGCCATTTTCTCTGCAATCCAGGGCTTAAATTACAAGTGTTATCTTTTTTTTTTTTTATTTATGCATACAAGCTGGGGTACAGGCCAGAGGCGTGGAGCGGCGAGAGGGTTCACCAGAGACAGAGTGGGGAGCAGAACAGGCAGATTAGAAATACACTGCTGAGGGGAGCAGCGGGCGAGGCAGGAGAGGTCTGCCGCGCCATGTGGGATCCTCCCTGGCCGGGCGTCGAACTCGCGTCACCGCTGCCGACAGCTCCACAGCGCAGCGCTTAACCGCTGCGCCACCGGGGAGGCCCTACAAGTGCTATCTTTAATGTTTTAAATTAGATAGCAGGAGGAATACAACATCTGATTCACTTTAACAGTACTGTCTAATAGATTGTGTTTATTTAAATATGGATGTGAAGAAACACTTGATAGAGAATTTAAATTAGGTTTATGTTAATGAACATTTTGTTATTATTCTTGTCATTTGTGGTTCAGGATGGATAAATGATTTTTAGATATTCATTTAGCAATGTGAACGTCCAAGAACTTTTCAAGCCATGATCATTAACTAACCTGATAACCTCCAATAATCATGTCCAATATTGTGTCACATTCAAAAATTGAGTTGAAATGCATCATTAAGCAGGCACCATATATGACCGGTAGTTTTCTTATTTGTATATAGTTAATAATATATTAATGACTTACATACATACAAAATTAAGAATAATGATACAGAACAATGTTTTTAACAGAAGGTAATTTTTTTAAAGGAATACACATTTGTGGAAGGAAGCAAAAGGGATAGATAATTGGGCTCATACATGCAGGATCCTGGAAGGAAGGGATTACACTATACCTGTATATGTTATCTTCTTTAGTACCCATCAATGTTACTAAAATTCAGTCACACATTTTATAATTCTATTTCTTTTCACACATTCTTAAGTGATTATACATTCATGGTGTAAAACATACTGGGTAATGATGAATTAAGTATTCATTAAGGATTATTTTTATTCCCATAGCATGATAAATACATTATAAATCTTTTGGGTTAAATGAAATAATTAATTAGCTATGAATAAATTAATGCCCTAAGCTATGGTATAGAGGACATCGATGAATGTTATAATTTCCTTCATGTTCTTTTGAAGATTACCCGCTTAAGATTTCTTATATCATTTCACAACATATTTCAATAACTTCAAAGAGAAAGAGATAAAATGATAGTCTGTCCTGACCTACTGATCCTATTAAATGTATATAATAGAAACTTAGGTCTCCTAATTTTTCTCTTAATGGAATTAATGGACTTGAAAATGAGCTTTCAAGTAATTCACTCCCTTGTCTTTAAACTGATGGCATGATCCCATGGAATAACCAAATATTGTTGAAATATTTTTTTTTCAAATTAACAAATAAATTTAGTTACCAAAAAATGGAAAATAAATGTGAACAAATTTGAAATTTTGAACGTATTTTTTGATCATGTGATGAACAATTTTGATGTTAATGTCTTTACATTACAGATTTTTGCATATAAATAAGTATAATCATAAGGGAAGTCAAGTTCCATCCTGGTAGGAAATGGAATTACAGATGTGGAAAGAATGAATACTAGAATATATTGATTCCTCACAATTAAGCAGCTAGTTGTTTTACCAACAAAATGTATTTATTCAGAAGCAATAATCAAAAGGAAATTGGAAATAGGATCTCATGGCAAAAACATGTTCATACTTTCCTAGAGCAAAAGAATAATGTTCTCTTATAGGTTTTAGAGGGACTTAAGAAACAAAGAGTTCCTTGAAGGAAACCTAAGTTTGAAATGCAGTGGCTTTTTGTCTTTCATTGACTGAGTCCTTGCTGGCAAGAAAAAGCTGTCTCCTCTCCCCCTTGGGATACTTCTCTGAGATATGAATCACAACTCTTCTGGATTATGCCATGTGAGTTGAGTGTACTTTTTTCTCCAGATCTCACTGAAATGAGATTTTCATTGAAATGAGACTTTCTTGATCATGAATACAATGTGTCTACTTAAATTTTTAACCATTCCACAATGAATGGTTTTGTTCTTTTTAAAAGATTATTATCAAATGTATATTAACAGTTTATTTGTATTATGTGTATTATTTTATGCTATATGACAATAATTTAAATTATTCTGATCACAGCATGCTCAAGTATTGGAGACATTCTCTAACATAGATCTGCAATACATTATGAAATACTGAATTGGCTGGGAAGAAAAGGTGCCAAGAGCTTTAAGTTGCTTTTGCATAAAAATAAATGGGGACTAAAGACATTCCTTAAAGAGAAATTCTAGTTTTCCTTTCTACCTACTGTAGAGCAGAGATAAGTTATGTCTCTCAGGCAAAAGAGAAGAGTAATATCATCTCACCTTTCTTTTACTTACCCTGAACAACTTATGAAACTGTTCTTTTAAACTGAGCACATATGCTTCTTGTATACTTTTTCTTGACATCACTAAGAGGCATAATGGTTACACACTCTGTATTAATTCAGTCTCTTCCTGTGTTCAAAATTGTGTCTCAATCCCTTTCAGAAAGATTGTGCTCCCTGCAGTTTGTTCCTTACAGCCTAAAGATGTCAAGTCATTTGCCAAATGATATCTGGGAGAAAGTAAAAGTCAAAAGTAGGGTAAAATGAGAATAAGTGTTCAGAAGGAAGAAAAAAATTAGAAGGTCTTAAAAGCAGATCTTCAAAGCCTCACAACCAAAAGAACAGAAGCTAAGAAAGCTGAAAGCAAGGAATGTTAAAACAGATAAGTAGATAGCACATTTGTTCTTCTGTGACGGCTTAGAGTAACACAGAGAAATCAGAGATATTAAATTCTGTGCATGTGTGTTCTTTAGTTCATTCAAATATTAGCTCATTCAACATTCCTATCAACATCTATCACAAGTTGTTAAACAAGTATTGTTTAATTATACATTTTTATATTAAAGTGTAGATAAAACTGATTAAAGTACATTTATTCTCATGTTGTTTCTTCAAAAAACATCCTATAAAGAGTAATTTGGATTTTATGCAATGCATTTTTAATAAAAAATTATCACTATTTCTCATAAAATCCAAATATTTTTCATAAATAAAATGTTAAAATAATTTACTGTGAGTTAATAGTAGAATAGATGGATAAAGCAAGTTACATTCAGTAAGCAACAATATGCTCTAAAGTTAGCATGTGATAGTGGTAACGATTCTTTTTTAGTTTTAATCTGTCTTACACTTTTTTCTGAAGTAAGTTATATAAAGTTCACCACTGCTTGTGGAGAAAAAATAAAATTTTACTACTACTTTCTAGTAAATGCAACAGAGTGTTCAAAAACTAATTAAAATATTTATCTCTTTGGCTGTTATTAAGTCACCTGTGCACAATATGGATTTAGAATATCTTACTTTATTTGCATAATTGATGAAATGTGTTTTTTAACTTGTGATTGATAGAAAGTGTTACAGCCAGAGAAGAAGAAGCCGGGGTGGGGGTGGGTGTATAATACATCTACACACAAACATACAATGCATGTACATCAATTATTTTTCTTCCTTGGCATTACAATTATTTTGGAAATAGTTTACTGGTCAAGTAAGTCAAGTATAAAAGTCAACTACAAAAAGAATATGAATGGATTCAAACATTTTTATTCAAAATATTTATGTTCAATGACATCTAATGTTAATAATATCTTTTTAAATGTGTCATTTAGGTTATTTACTAACATTTTAAGGACAAACCGTTTTAGGTATGCTGTGCTGAGCTAGTTAAACAAGGGCATGGTAAATGTAATGATCATGGAAAGTTTTGCAATAGAAGCTGTCAAAGTTTGGGTAAGGAAGAGACGAGCAGTCTACTTGAAGAAAGAGTTTATAAGATACAAATGGAAGGAAAATCATCTAATGGTGTAACAACATGTGTTAAGAACATAGATGGAAAAATTAATTTAAGGAACTTACAATCCATGGAAGCTCTATTTGAGTGAGTATAAAGTATAATATACAATAAGAGGTGGGGATAGTTGATATAAGGAGTACATAGTTGATTCCAAGTGAAAAGAGATAAATAATTAATATTTATGAAAAATCATGAATGATTTTATATGGAAAATTGATTTGGAAAAAAGTGAAATATAAATGGACAGTAAGAAATACATCAGGTTTGGGAAGTAGATGCTAGAGTCAGAGATGTCTTGCTTCACTCCCAAGAAATAACCTAGGGTAGTGCAGAGATGTACTGAATTAGGAGGATTCCATGAACTGGAAAAAATCTAGAGCACTTCTTGGTCATTGGACAACAATGCTAAGCACTACAGAAGAGACACTGTCCCACAGAAAAGGACGGGGTGCACAGTGACACTCCACCACTCCCCACCCCCTTGGGACTAGAGTTGATCCTGTTAAGCAGCACTGATTACTCTGGGCAACACTGAGATCATTACTGACTTAAAATGGCCCCAGTCTATAGTACCTTGGTGTGCTGAACATGAATATAACCCTGAAAAAATTATATTAGCTCTCATTTTGAAGATATTTCATATAATTCATTTTATATGTTTCACCATGAAAATTAATCCAGTAGGAATGCAACAACATCTTAAATCAGCCTAGAAGGATGTAATGTTGTATCTCATTGCATAATAACATCAAGCACACATCATCCAGTGTTGATTGCATCATTTTCTGATGCAATGAAATACAACTGCCAGGCGGCTGGTGAAGTAAGCTGACATCAGCAGTGCACTGTATAAAGCCCTGTCGGAGGGGTTGAGCATTAACGATATTTCAGACTCCGTGCGAGACACGAAGGGAAAATGCTTCACTACAATGTTGGCTGACTACTGCTGGATACCACCCACAGATGCTCCTGAACAGCTGTACAAGAGACAAGGGAAGAAATCTAAGAAGTAGTCTATGACTTGATTTTTTACAGGTATTAACCTTAGGCCTATTACTATTGGCATGCACTGCATTTGTAAACATTCATTTATTGCAGATTACAAAAAAAAACTAGAGCCAAAATTAGAATTTTACTGTCATATTCATGTTGAACACATACAAATTGATAGGAAATGACTAATTTTATTTCAGTAACATGACTTTTGTAAAAATTTGTTGACCAGTGTTATTGACTATTTTATGTCAATAATAAAAATAGGAAATATATCAGCCATTTTGAGGAACTGGTGGAGTGAGTCATGGAGATGATGGTGGACAATTTGGACTTCTAAGTGGAAGAATCAAGACAGATTTTGTATTTTTAATCACAGTACTTGAGGAGTAGGATGTGTGGTGTGTTTTAAAAATGAATTGTTAGGAATGGGATCGAGGTAGTTATAAGTGAGCAACTGCAAGAGTTAAGTTGTAATTTACTGAAACTTAAAAGTAAAAATGTAAGAGGTTGTTTGAGGGAATAACGCAATGTTAAATACATAAGTTTGTGTGGCCATATATACACACACACATATATGTGGACAGTGTTATTTTCATTTTTTAATTACTCATGTCTCACATTATGAAGTAGTGAAACATTACACTGTTTTAAAATTAAATAACTATTTACCAAAACACTTTTAAAACATGATAGAAAAAAAAATTCACAGCAATGTACTTAGATACTTTAATCAATAGTAAAATATAACAGACCAACTTAACATGGAGTACTATATGCTCAAAAAAATACAAAGTAAATCTGGATGTGATTATATAATGGTGTATTGACTGTAGTGTTTTTTATATACTAAAACTTATTCTTACCATACAACCCAGCATTCTGACTAGCTGTAGTTTCAATAAATAAAATGAAATTTCCACACAAATACCAGCATGAAAATGTTTACAGTGACTTAAATGCAGAGTGAAAATAATCCACATCTCTTTGAACACACTATAAGACAGAAATATATTGGAATCTCATTGATCAATAAAAAGAATGAATGAGCAACTAATACAACAGAAATGAATTTAAAATATATTGAGGGAGAGAAAACAGACTAAAAAGAATAGGTTAATAACATTCTACTTATAAGGTGTACTTGACCATGCAAAATAACTAAGGCAAGAAATTTATCAGTTGTTGACAGTACAGATCGTAAAGGAAGAAGATGAACTACAGTAAGACATGAGGGAGCTTTTCTGGTATTAAAAACATTAATGTCTTGATTTCAGTGGTCATTACACAAATTTTATCAAACTTCAGAGATCTAGATACAAAGATGAATTTTAATGTATGTAAAATTTCAACTCAAAACCTGAATTAAAAATAATATGTATAGTGCCTCCTGGTGGCACAAGGGGTTAATTCTCAGCATTATGAAGCTATTGGTAGCTACTGCAGCAAAAGTTCAGTCCCCGGCCAGGGAGCTGACCCACATGGCACAGCAGACCTCTCCTGTCTTGCTCGCTGCTCCCCTCAGCAGTGTTATTTCAGTAGATCCACCTGTTCTGCTCCCCACTCTGGCCACCCTCCCACACCTCTGGCCTCCACCCCAGTTCTTGTATGCATAAATAAATCTTAAAAAATGCATAGTACATCTATAAATCATATAATTATGTATAAATTCACTCTATATAAATGTCGGTGAATTTAAATCACTACTAAATTATTTTTTTTTCATATTTTGAGCCTTTGAGACTCAATGACCTTATTGTAGATCATAGTTTCTCAGAGAGTCATTTTGAGATTCCAATGAAATGATAGATGTGAATCAGTTTTGGCAACTTGATATAGAAATATTAGATGTTGTTAAAACAAAGTTCCCTAAATTCTGAGTTAACTTATTCAAATGCTTTAGGAAGTCTGATTTTTTTTTTCTTAAAAGATGAATTGGGCACAACAGGTTAAGTTGCAATACTATGAATCTATCCGCAGCCACCGCAGCACAAGTTCAATACCAAGCCAGGGAGCTTCCCACATGGTGCAGCAGACCTCTCCTGTCTTGCCCGCTGTTCCCCTCAGCAGTTTATTTCAGGCGATCTGCCTGTTCTGCTCCCCACTCTGTCTCTGGTAAATCCTTTCACCCACCCACACCTCTGGCCTACACCCCAGCTTGTATGCTTTAATAAATAAATCTTTAAAAGAAAAAAAAGATGAATCAGGTTTCCTCAAGTGTATTAGTTAGTGTGTGTCCCTATTATTTTTATTATTATTATTTATTTATACATACAAGCTGGGGTGGGGCGGTGAGAGGGTTCACCAGAGACAGAGTGGGGAGCAGAACAGGCAGATCGACAGAAGTGCACTGTTGAGGGGAGCAGTGGGAGAGGTAGGAGAGGTCTGCTGTGCCATGTGGGAATCTCCTTGGCCAGATATCGAACTCACACTGCAGCTGCCAACAGCTCCACAGTGCTGCGCTTAACCCTTTGCATCACCAGGAAGGCCCTGTGTTTCCCTACTAAAAGCAAGCAACTGTTCTACATTTTAAAGAAGAAATAAAACATGTGAAATTCTGATATAATACATCTATATCAACAGAACTAAAAATTTTTTTGGTATATTTTTCCTACCACCGAACCACCCATGCTCATACCCTGCTTTCTCCTTTTTCTATCCTCTACACCCTTTCCCCTATGCCCTATGGTAACCATTATTTTATTTTTGACAAATTCAAGCTTTACTTTCTCTATTGCTTATAATTGTTCCTTTGGTATTTATATTCTTCAGACAAATGAAAATATATGAAGTCTGCCTTTTACCTTTTAATTAATTTTTTATCAAATTAAAATTTACCTAACTTATTTTATTATTTTTTCTACAAGTTGACCAAAATTCATGTTTTATATCAAATTCAAAAAAGTTTTAAAATGTTTAAAAAGTTTTAAAAAGGCTAGGCAGTCATTACATTAACGATAGCACAATTTATCATTTCATTCTTAGGAGTAATAAAAAGTAATTTAAAGCATTAACACTAAGTAAGGTCTTATTCTTAAAATTTTTCTAGTGAACAAATTAATGAGGACCATTTATTTTTAATTAAAATATAAAAACTCAACACAAAGGAAAATGAAAAGAAATGAAAATGATAATTCAGTATCTTATAAGACACAGGAAGGTGATAGAGACCTTGAATTATGCACATTCTATTTTTTTTAGATTTATTTATTTATGCATACAAGCTGGGGTATATGCCAGAGGCGTGGGGCAGCGAGAGGGTTCACCAGAGACAGAGGGGGAAGCAGAACAGGCAGATCGACCAAAATACACTGCTGAGGGGAACAGCAGGCGAGGCAGGAGAGGTCTGCTGCGCCATGTGGGAATCTCCCCAGCTGGGCATCGAACTCACATGGCCACTGCTAATAGCTACACAGAGCAGCTCTTAACCACTGCGCACCAGGGAGGCCCTATACACATTCTTTTATTATTTTTTTTTAAAGGACAAATTTTTTTATTTATTTTATTTTATTATTATTTTTTTAAGATTTTATTTTATCTATACATACAAGCTGGGGTACAGGCCAGAGGCGTGGGGCGGCAAGAGGGTCCACCAGAGACAGAGTGGGGAGCAGAACAGGCAGATCAGAAATACACTGCTGAGGGGAGCAGCGGGCGAGGCAGGAGAGGTTTGCCGCACCATGTGGGATTCTCCCCAGCCAGGCGTCGAACTTGCGTTGCCGCTGCCGACAGCTCTGCAGCACAGCGCTCAACCGCTTTGCCACCGGGGAGGCCCCTATACACATTCTTGACTGTGGCTTGAACAAAGGTATTAAAAACTCAGTTTTAAATGTTCTGAATTTCCCCCATATTTTATCTAGTTTTTATTGACAAAAACTTCATTTCTAAGAATTTGTTTACATGTTGGTGAGGAATTATATCCTTTTCTTAGAGTAAGATTAGGAGTGCTTTGATGGTAGACATGGTGTGGTAACATATATCTGAAGAGGTGTGATCCTATACCAGTAAGTCACACTAGTGCTATAATAAAAATGATAATAAAATACAGTAATTTAAACACTCTTCTTCTGAATCACCAAATCATATATGGGATATAATTGTAAAACACAGAGCCCATAACAAGGGGAATTCTTTCCAGGAGGTCTTGTTTTATGAATACCAAGGATTTCACAATTGCTTTATATATTCACTTCTCACTGGGGTTATTAATAGTTATACTTATAAACATGCTAATGACCCTATTATGATACTATTTAGCAGTTACACTATTTACTATACATGGCCATAATAAATTTATTATTATTTACATAAGTCTTAATTGCCTGATTTTTATAAATTCTTCAGAGATATTAATTTTTATAATATACTCTGAGACATTAAATGTTATGCTAATTTAAATGTCAGCTAATAGCCATTCATCACCAACCATGAACTTTCTGACTTTTTAACAATGCCACTATCAGCACTTCGTTATTTACTATTTATTGTTTGACTGTGCACTTTATGTGAGCTTGTACCTTCTTTTTTTGTGCCTTCTTATGTACCTCCTTTTTTTGTTTGTTTAAAGATTTATTTATTTATGCATACAAGCTGGGGTGCAGACCAGAGGTGTGCGGGCAGTGAGAGGATTCACCAGAGACAGAGTGGGGAGCAGAAATAGAGGATTAACCTAAATACACTGCTGAGGGGAGCAGCAGGCCAGACAGGAAAAGTCTGCTGCGCCATGTGGGAATCTCCCTGGCCGGGAATCAAACTTGTGCTGCAGTGGCTCTGGATAGCTTCATAGTGCTGCATTTAACCCACTGAGCCACCAGGGAGGCCCCTAAAATTACCTTCTTCGTTAGTGATTCAATTTCAATTATCTGAGTGGCTGATGTACCAGAAAATATATCCAGTCAACTCTGACATTCAAAATGCGTTTGAAATTTTCTAGAAAGGTAGTTACATTACTAAATGGTAAAACTGTTATTTAGGAACCAAATCCCTGGCATCTAAAACAAACTGGTACAAGAATAGAAAGGAAGTTTATATAGTTAGTTCCCACCAGCTAATATCCGATATCCAAACCTCTATAATTTGCCATTGAACATGTTTGCAACAAATCAATTTAATTACTTTCCAGACACTGATATTGCTGACTGGACTGTGGAAAACAAAACAAATCAATGCTGGATTAGTAAATTCATTCAAAACCTTTTAGTATAAAACCTCTGAATTTAAAGGCTCTGAGGATCTTGAATACACTATAAAGGTATGTCCCAATTTAGCTTCATAAGCCAAATAGAATGTGAAAAAAAAAAAAACCTACACACAACCCAAGGAATTGTCCATTTATAAACTATATTATATTTTCATTTTTGAATGTACACTTCTTTTTTATAATAGATAAAGGTTGTTAGTGCTATATGTGCCTTGATATGCTGGTGCTAGGGTTGATTTTCCATGACTGGACTAAATAAAGTCACTTCTTTTTTCCTGTTATTTACTACTGTTGTTTTCTTTTACCATCACTTCTTTTATTAACAATGAAAACTGTTTTTTGTAACATTCTGATGTAATCACTTTTTAAAAAAGATTTATTTTATTTATTTATGCACAAGAGCTGGGGTGTAGGCCAGAGGTGTGTGGGGGGCATTGAGAGGATTAACGGAGACAGAGTGGGGAGCAGAACAGACAGATCTACTGAAATACACTGCTAAGGGGAGCAGCGGCCAAGACAGAAGAGGTCTGCTGTAATAAGTGGGTTAGCTCCCTGGGTTGGGATCAAACTCATGCTGCAGTGGCTGCCCATAGCTTCATAAGTGCTGAAACTTAACCCCTGTGCCATTAGGGAGGTCCAGTGTAATCACTTGTTAATACTGATATAAATAAATAGAGATTATAATTTTTAAATTTCTACAAATGCTTTATTTTCTCAGATTTTCAAATGTCTTTATTTTGTTGTTGTTTAACATTAAAAATATTTAGAATTTCTATGACTTTACATATTTGTAAATACTTGCATGTCAAAGAGTAAAGCATTAATCGAAGATTATGTTAAAAGTTTTTATGCAATTATAAATTGACAACCAATTGACCTATGGAAAGGAACTCTACTTTTAACTGGATATTCTACAAAGCTTCCTCATTTTACTCCATTTTTTTTCCTTGCTGATAATGGAGGAATTTTAATGCTACTTCTGTATCTACTATATTTAATAGTAGCAGTAGATTTGCATTTTTTTAAGCTTTTTATACCTGCAAATTCAAGAATCTACTATATTGAGGTCTCATAATAATCTCTCTGAATCATTCATGTTTAACTTTGTGGCAAACATACTGACATAAGTGAGAATAATTTACCAAGTCTTATTTGAGACAAATTCAATTTTACATTTACATGACTTGTAGAAGTTTATTCAGAATATTAGAATGTTGGGCCTCCCTGGTGGCGCAGCGGTTGAGCGCTGCGCTGTGGAGCTGTCGGCAGCACGTGATGCAAGTTCGAGTTTGACGCCCAGCCAGAGAGAATCCCACATGGTGCGGCAGACCTCTCCTGCCTCGCCCGCTGCTCCCTCAGCGGTGTATTTCTGATCTGCCTGTTCTGCTCCCCACTCTGTCTCTGATGAACCCTCTCTCCGCCCCACGCCTCTGGCCTGTACCCCAGATTGTATAAATAAATATAAAAAAAAAGAATATTAGAATGTTGATTATTTTTAATAGCAAAATAATATGCCTGTGAATTTAAAGTGCATGATATTATGGTTTATTTTCTTGGTATAATGTCTACATAAAATCATGGCTTTTTCCATTTTGTTTTTAACATGACTGTACTATTCTGGTTGGTGAACTTACCCAATTAACCTAATGGACAATCAGTGTTTGTAAGTTTTTCATGAACATTTGGAAAATATGCCAAAAAATAGAAAGCTTAGAACTAGGCCCATGTGAATAAAGTCAAGTGATCGAGGGCACAAGACCAAAGACAATTAAATAAAGAAATTATAATATTTTCAAAAGTTTTGCTGGAACAACTAGACATCCATATGCAGTTTACACTTTTCAATTAACTCAAAATTGACCATTGACTTAAATGTAAAATGTAAGCATATAAAGAAAATGTACAAAATATAATAGAAAAACCTAGATGACTTTGAGTTTGGCAGTGAATTTTTAGATGCGAAACTAAAAATGCACAATAAAATGAAAAAAAAAAGTTAACAAATTAGACTTCATTATAATAACGAAGTACTGCTCCTTGAAATATAATGTCAAACAAACCATCAACTATAAGAAAATACTTACAAAATTCCTATCCAATAAAAGACTTACATGAAATAAAGCATTCTCAACACTCAACAATAAGAAAATTACGCAATTCTAACTTGGCAAACAAACTGAACAAGAAACTCACCAAGAACATACACAGATTTGCTTAAATAAGCATATGAAAAGAGGTTTAATATTATATGCATTTATGCAATTACATATTAAAACACTACCTGTTGGAATGGTGAAAAAAAAACCAAAACACTGACAATACTAAAAGCTGGAGAGCATGTGAGAAACCATTCATTTTTGGTGGAGATGTCAAATGGTAGAGACTTTAGAAGAGTTTGGCAAATTCTTAGAGAGTTACACGTAGTCTTTCCCTATGATCCAACACTTAGATATTTCTCTAAGTTGAAAATGTATTTTCACACAAAAGTGCTCATAATTTTTTGTTAACCACTTCTTTGACAAAATTGCCAAAATGTAGAAGCAAACAAGATGCCCTTTGATAGAGAATGCATTGTCCAATGAGAAAAAGAAATGAGCTATCAAGCTATGGGAAAACATGAAGAAAAGTAAAATACATATTAAAAGTGAAAGACATGAATATGAAAATAAGTCAAAACTATGTAGAAAGAAAAAAAATACCCAGGGGTGGACAGGGGTCTGAAAAGACAGAGGGAAGGATGGATGTATAGAACATGGAGGACAGTGAAACCATTTAGTCACTATCACGGTGAAAACATAGACTTACATATTTATCAAAGTCCATGTGTTGTATAATCCATAGAGCATATCCTAATGCACTCTACGGACTTTCACTTGTAATAACGTGTCCAGATCAGTTTAATCCAAATAGTACTAACAATTGTAGCATATGTACCACGCTATTATAAAGGAAAATCTGCTAAGTTTTTCTGTGAACCTAAAGCTACTTTAAGAAATAAAGTCTATTGATTTTTTAAACTACTAAAAAAAGAGAATGCAAAAACAATTCCAATTCTCCAGTCACTTCATATCCACTTTATAATTATGGTGTTCAAATATTTGAAGTGTATTTTTTATGTTTAATTTTTAAGAACTGAGCGTATTATACTAAATTCTCATTGCATTGTAATTTCTATTTTTTTGTTTTCTTGTAGTACTTAAGCAGTTAGCCGTGTTAATTTTTATATAAAAATTTCTGTAACACTCTTTTATCACCTCATTTAATAATCTCTCAGGCTTTTGTTAACAAAAATAAAATGAAAAACTTAATAAAATGATTTGAATTACCAATTCATCCAGAATCCCTTCTTTCAAGCACTCACTTTAATGTGTCTGACAAATGCCCACAAGTATATTACAGAATGCAGTGCACTCAGTTATAACCACAGTCTTTATACCTCACATTTAGTGTCTTTGGGTGGGTAGATTCAAAACATCCTGAGTTTGGAGTTTTCTCCAAATATTAAGGCAAAATTTTAAATACTTCCAGAAATCATGTCAAATAATTCTGAAACTCTGGATAAATCTCATTCTCACAAGTTAAATCAAGGGCTATATACTCTATATTCCTGTAAAATAAATTACACAAATAGTGGCTGAATCAACATGGGGCATCGTAGAGTTTCTGTGATGAGTCTGAATACCATTTACATGAGCACTCTGCTCAAGATCATACAAAGCTGAAATCAAGGGTTCACAGTTTCTAGATTATATTTTTAATAATTTGGAGAATTTTATAGTTTGGTAGCCTAATGTAAATTTGTGAAAAAAAATAGTGAATTATAGGTCTATGGTGATTTATTGAGAATATCATAATTTTAGGAAATCAAAGAAAAAAATCTTTGCTTTGTAAGACTTGTTATTTTTTTAAATTAAAATGGTTTCTTATTAGATTCTCTCATTCTCTCTCTCTTTTGTACTCCTGCTATTGGTGATGTAAGTGTTGACTATTTTTGGACCCTGTCTTGGAGTGAGGTTGTTTCTTTCTTTGTTTTCTGTTTTTAATGAGGTTATCATTGGTTTACAACAATGTATATGATTTAGGGGAATAGGTTCACACTTCTTCAGATACATGTTAGCACACCATACCTGCCACTAAAGCACCCATAGTCCTCCACCATAGACCAGTGTTCCCACCCTTAGTCTCACTTTTTAGCAACCTCAGTTCTGTGCGCATATTTCTAGGATTTGTTTGGGTTAGGTTCTGTTTTGTTTCTCTATACTACACTTTGTAGTCTAAACAGAGTCTTGACAGCAGTGTCACCTCCTCTGCCGAGCTGCCCTTAGTTGTTGGCATAATCCATCTCTTGTAAATATAGAAATTAACTCCCATTTTCTTGCTGGCTGCCAAGTTTTAGGAGACAGAGTTTAGGGGTTAGTCTTAGGGGTTTATGTGTTAAGAGCTACCGGAGTTTACTGCCACTTGGCCCCTTCCATAAGCAGTTAATAGTCTGGTTGCTCATTTTTTCAAGAATTGCAGAAGTACTCTAAGTCTCTCAGTCTCTCTCTCTCTCCCTCTTTCCTTGTCTCCCTCTCTCCCTCCCTCCCTTCTTCCCCCCCCCATCTCTTCCCCCCTCCTCCCTTGCCCGCTTCTCTAGATTATGTCCAGCACAGACAATTTAAAAGAAGGTTCTTCAGCTTCTACATATGGCACTTCTACTATCCTTTTGCTGTTGTCCTTCCTTCTTGTATCAAATGATGTGAAACTGCAGAAATATAATGGATTTATTTTGTTTCACTAATACATAAAATTGTTCTTTTTCATTATAATAATTTTCACTTTCAAATTTTAGTTGTTTAGCATTAAATTGATACCTGGGCTTTATTTTGATTTATTTTTGCCTCATATATTTACTTTTATCTTTTTAAGGTAACTTCCATTATTATCTAGTAACTTCCTTTATATTTTTATTTATTATTTTTTTAAGATTTATTTATTTACACATACAAGCTGGGGTATAGGCCAGAGGCGTGAGGCGGTGAGAGGGCTCACCAGAGACAGAGTGGGGAGCAGAACAGGCAGATCAGAAACACACTGCTGAGGGGAGCAGCGGGCTAGGCAGGGGAGGTCTGCCACACCATGTGGGATTCTCCCCGGCTGGGCGTCGAACTCGTACCGCACACTGTCCACAGCTCCACAGCATAGCGCTCAACAGCTGCACCACCGGAGAGGCCCCGTAACTTCCTTTTTAAAATTCATTTATTACTTTTAATAAAATTTGTATATATGTGAAATGTATAAAACATGATGTTTTGCTATTCATATACAAATTGAAATAAAAACATTAAAAATAGATTTATTACATGATCCAGAAATGTTTTCTCAGCATCTATGCCATAATGAAATCAGTTTAAAGAGATATCTCCGCCCCCATGTTCACGGCAGCATTCTTCACAGTAATCAAGATATGCATGGAAACATCAACCTAAGTACTTTGTCTGTTGATGGCTAAATAAGGAATTGTGAGATGTTTATATATATACACCACTAGATATATTTAATATATCACAATCACAACAACATACACATATTATATATATGCATTTTATAATGAAACAATCACACATATTTATATGCTATGGGGTAGATTCTGTAATTTACCAAACACGGATGGACCTGGAGGACAACATGTGAAGTCAAAAAGCCAAGCACAGAAGGAAAAATGCTGCAAAATCACTTATATTTGTTATCTAAAAAAAAAAAAACAACAAAAAAAACACACATATAGAAGCAGAGAGCAAAAACAGTAGTTACCAGAGTAACAAAGGAGATTGGGGGAGATGGATGGAGAGATTTTGTTCAAAGTATACAAAGTTGCAGTTATGTAGAAGGAATAACTTCTACAGAGGCAATGCTGACTGTAGTCAATATTACTTTATGTATTCTGAAATTTACAAAGAGAATTGATTTGTGGTACTTTCATCACAGACACACAAAAGGCATCTCCATTAAGGGATATCTGTGTTAAATAAGTTTCTTCTACACAAGAGACTATTGCACTGAACTTTTAAAAATTAATCCAACTGAATGTTTCTATGCTTGTTTGGCTACCGCTGACCTGTAAAAATGTCATTTCCATATATTGTTCACTCCCACCTTATTCCCATCCTGTTCTCCCCCTACTCATGTCATTACCTAATTGTATTTCCTAAATTGCTGATTTGGTAAATAAAGGAAGAATTTATTTATTTATTTTCTAAATAACCTATTAATGACTGCTAAACCCAATGCAGCACAGCTCTTGGACAAGATAGGGAACACTTTCATTTTACATAAATTTGTCATTTATGAGTGAGTTACAAATCTTTGAATTATTAATTCTAATATAAGAATTCTATAATTTATGGATTTAAAGATATTTTCTCATTATGTGTTTGTTCTTTATACTTAAAATATTACCATTTTCTTCCCATTTTCCTAAAATATTTTCACTTTCATTTTCACATAATTTAAGCTGTATTCACTAAAGAGAAATCTGGTAGAATGGCAATTATAATGTGTATTAAACAAAAGTTCTCTAGCTATTTAGATTTAATGTTTTTAAATATTCCCTTATATTTTTTCTGATTATCTTTTTTTATAAAAATGTATTACTTGAACATGAACTCATGAAAACTTTTTTTTATTTTTGAGTATATTCTTTATATGTCATATCTATCATTTTTCTTTTCAACAAAATTATCTTTTCTAATCATAGGCTCATACACATATTTAGCTCTTGCTTCGGAACTAGATATTTTTGAGGATTACTCCTGAGATTAATATTTAAAGCTAGGCAAGTACTCAAAGGACAGAGGAGGAAAATTGGCCACTGTGTGCATCACTTTGTTGTTACCCATGTGAAAGTGCCTTTAGTGGCTGAGTCCTTAGAACTTAGAGTTAAGAACAAAGGCTTTGATGTCCATGGTAGGCAGAATAATGGCCACTAAAAATACTCATGCCTAAGTGGCTGGAACCTATTATCATTTTATGCTGAAGATGAATTACATTTGCAGATGAAAGTATGTTTGCAAATCAGCTGATATGATAGGAAGATTATCCTGAATAATTCAGTTGGTCACATTGTAATCACAAGATCCTAAAAAGATCTACAGAAAATTGTGACTACAGAGAACCAGAGAGGTAGAAAGTGAGGATTTAACTCACAGCTACTGTCTTTGAAAATGAAGAAACAGGACCACAAGCCAAGAAATACTGGCGTCCTCTAGAACATGAAAAGCTTTCCAGCATAATGAGCAAAATGGGTCACCCAATCAAGCTTCCACAATGAACGCATACTTGCTTACAACTTGATTTTGTGACACTGAAATCCATCCATGTCTTCCAATCTCCAGAACTTAAGGTAATTGATTGTCAGAGGCACTCAACTTGAGGCAGTTCATCATACTAACAATTGATGCTAGAGACAATAAAGTTCTACAGCAAATAGTAGAAATATTATATATTAGAACATTGTCCCATTGAACAGACACTGAATTCTTATTTCCACTGTTTACTATTTTACTGACATGGTGCATATTTACCAAAGTCTCTGTGCTAAGCAGGGATAATAATATACTTTTTTTAGTAAAATTGTCGGTTGTTTTCCTGTGTCTGTATTATAAACAGTAAGCTCTGGTGGTCTTAAATCTGTCAGTGAACCTTAGTGCACGAGGACCTGATCTGTAAAGTGCAGGTTTTCTTTTTACGGCCTCTACCCCTTGCCTATCTGAAGCTGTCAGAATCTTGAAGATGTGCTCGACTGAATCAACTCACTACTCCACATGCCTGAACTGCATCAGTCATGTCTTGATTTGCTCCTGGAATTCCTCCATATCTTCCCTTTATCAGAGACCTCTAATATCTGCTCTGCTCTATTGGCTTTCTCAACTGTTTGCAAACTTCACTCTTGTTTCATGAGTGAAACAGCCACTTTCAGGTTATTGATTCCCTATCCTAACTTTCTTCATGTTCCTTATTTCACTCTTATAATTCCAGACCTTTCACCTGTAGTCATGACTTGTCCCTTCTTACATTTACAGACACTGCCTTTCTGTGTGTACGAGGAGAAAAAAAAGGAAAATGCACATAAAAATAATAAAATTACTAATCTTTTACGAAGTAATGGTGTTAAATGCATTCAATTATAAAGTCATAATACAAAATATGCTGCTAAATCTGAAAACTGGGCCAAGATTCTGAAGACAAAATTGAAAGTAAGAATAAAGGACCTTATATTTCAAACTTAACACATTTAGAGGTAGATTTCAAAATTGTAATAGAATTCACAGGAGAGGGAGACCTTCTACTAGGTAACTTCTGACATGTATATATAGCCTATGCAGAATTTTTGAAGCGCAAAGATACATATTCAGAGTGATTTTTTTCTCTTTGGCTTGTGAATTGTACATATGCAAACATCTAGCATATATTTGGGGTAGGGTAAATAAAGTTAGGAGAGCAAATAATACTGAACAGTTTTAACAACTGCAAAGTCATGATGAAATGCTCACCAGAATAGTTGATACTTACTAGATTAATTTTTTGATTAAATAAGGGAAAGTGACTTGTTAGCAAAAAAATAACAAAAATGTAATGGTAAGGTAAAAGACATAAAATGCCATATCTAATAAAACAAGCTTTGTTTGAGAGTCTGATGCCACAAACTATTAAAGAAAAATGCAAATATTTGGTGGAAGTAATTATTTTGGCACTCAAACTATATGTAAGCCTTATTCAATCAAATCAGTTGTTAACTCTCTGCACAGATGGTGTTGACTTTAAATAATATACACACAACGAGGGCCTCCCTGGTGGCACAGCAGTTGAGCACTGCGCTGTGGAGCTATCGGCAGTGCGCGATGTGAGTTCGACGCCCGGCCGGGGAGAATCCCACATGGTGCGGCAGACCTCTCCTGCCTCGCCCGCTGCTCCCTCAGCAGTGTATATCTGATCTGCCTGTTCTGCTCCCTGCTATGTCTCTGGTGAACCATCTCGTTGCCCCATGCCTCTGGCCTGTACCCCAGCTTGTATGTATAAATAAATAAATCTTTTTTTTTTTTTTTAAAGATTTATTTT
>PVIJ01004174.1:48428-73955 GCA_004024925.1 Scalopus aquaticus | reverse complement strand
TAAATAAATCTTTTTTTTTTTTTTTAAAGATTTATTTTTTGTTTATCATACAAGCTGGGGTATAGGCCAGAGGCATGAGGCGGCGAGAGGGTTCACCAGAGCCAGAGCGGGGAGCAGAACAGGCAGATCAGAAATACACTGCTGAGGGGAGCAGCGGGCGAGGCAGGAGAGGTCTGCTGCGCCATGTGGGATTCTCCCTGGCCGGGCGTCGAACTCGCATCGCCGCTGCCGACAGCTCCACAGCGCAGCGCTTAACCGCTGCGCCACCGGGGAGGATCTAAATAAATAAATCTTAAAAAATATATATACACACAACGATTTTTCAGTTGTATGGAAACCAAAAAAAAAACCCCAAAAAACAACAATTCAAATATATAAGCATTTTGTATATACGATATAAACAAAATAAAGGGTTTATAGGTAAAAATGGTGAGACTTTTTATATTATTCATTTTTTACAGGTATTCAAGCATTTTCTAATGTGTTTCTATTGATAAAATTGTGTCTTAACTGTCCCTTAATTTTCACTTCAACTTATAATACATTCCTAATTTCAAAGAAAGCCAGAATCTGACCAATCATTTTTAACATTTCTGGAAATTGGCCTGACTCATGGCAGCAACAAACCTGGTTGCTTCATTTTGTCCCTGTCCTTTAGTAATAAAAACGCCTTAGTGTTCTACTGGCAGCCAGAAAATTGACCCCATTTCCCAATCTTCCTTACAGGTATTTATGGTAATGATACTAGATTGCCCCAAAGCAATAGGAGCAAAGACTATACATTCAGTTTCCAAAGCGTACCCTTAGAGTTAATGGTAAGTCGCTCTACTGTCTGCCTTCTCAATCTTATATAAAGAACAATGCACAAATTACTCAACTTTATGAACTCTCACAAATGGAACACATGGATGTCAGTAACCCCCAGATCAAATATCAGAACATATGACATTCGGAAACTTCTCTCATAATTCTTTCCATTTCCTGTGTTCCCCACTCATCAAGAATAATGTCTATTCTCATTTCTACTAGTTCAGTGTACGGTAAGTTTGTAATTTTATATTAAAATTGTTTGGTACTATATTTCTTAATGTCTGTCTTCTTTTGCTCCTCACTGTTTATCAGAGTGATTCTTATTTTTGTGCACCCTTGAAGTTCATTCATTTTTACTGTTGTACATTATCCTATTGTATGAAAATTCTAGAAATCTAGAAATATATCTAGAAATATATATATATATACATACACATATGTATATATATGTATATATATATACATATGTGTATGTATATATACATATGTATATGTATATATACATATGTATATATATAATCTAGAAATATATATATATACATACATACATACACACACACACACACACATATACACCCATACATACATATATAGACATATACACACAAACAACAAATGATAGTATATATGGGAGAGACTTCAAGTAAATTGTGGCTTATATTCAGGAAAAAAGCATGAATTCTAACTTTATTTGTACATGTTGAGACAGACTTAGCAATAGGATGTATTTTAATTTTTCTTATGTTTTAATAATAATCATAACTGCAATGCCATTGTAGGGCATTTAGATTTTTATAAAGGTGTTTTATATACAATCATTGTTTAAAATATTGAAGCATGCTAAATGCACATCAATTTTGCCAAGTAGTGAGGTGGAAATATGTGAACAATCTACTGATTTGTAAATTATCCTTAACCAATATTCATGGCATTTTTTTCATTTTAAAAATCTATGGAATTACTGACTTTACATATCTGTGAAAAAGGTATAATAAAAACATTTTAGCAAGGACTCTGCACAAGTAAATCATTTTTTTTTTATAAAATGGTTATGCATATAAAATACAAGAAAAAGTAGAAAATAAGAGCTCATTTGATTCTGTTTTAGGACTCAGTGTAGTTAACATATTTCTGAATTTTTAACATTCATCTTAAGTTCTAATATACCTTTCACATATTTACATTATAATTCTTCACCATTTTGCATACTAAATTTTCTGTATTATATAGCCCAAAGGACAGACTTTCAACCTTTATCCCTAGAATCTATATCTCTCTTTTCTTTGTCAAATTGGCCTACACAGAAATCTACACTTTCTTTCATACTTTATTTTTTGTAATGCTTTCCTCTTAATTACTAAGCTTCAATCCACTCAAATTCATTTCTTCAGCGAATAATGATAATGTCAGATTCCCTGCAAGGTGTTTGGTTAACAAGGAGATCAGAACAGTGTTTCCTTCTCTCTTTCAATATAATTGGGTTCTGATTTCCCCCAAATTTCCCTGTCATGGTGCTTTCCTGGTGATAAAGCAGAGGGTGGAGACTATAGTGTTCCCACACTCATGGTGGATGGAAAGTGAAGCCAAGATCAAGGGGACCGAAGGTTGACTCATTTCTACCAAGAGAAATGTGAACTGGTGGCCTAAAGGGTTTTTTCAGCTGTTACACATAGCAGTTTTAGAGATAAGTTGCATGTTTAATGACAAATGGGTCAAGGGAATTGTAATAAAGATTACTGTGTGCCAGTTTAGTCACTACCAAAAGCTAGCATGAGTATAAGAGTGTTTTGTTTCTTCATACCACAACTCTATGTTATGTACACAATGCACTTCATGGCCTAGAAGTCCTTTCACAGAGAGAAGCAGTGAAAACTTCACCAAGAAAAATGGCATTAAAAATAGAAGAATTGGAGCAACAAAGACAGAGATAATAAGAAAACAAAAACAAGTTTTATAGAAATTCATAATTATTTAAAAATCAATTTGAAGGTTTATTGTACTCTATTTCCTAGTGTTTCTTGATTTTAATAAATATTTTACTTAAGAATATTTCTTCATAATAGAATTTAAGAAGTTGGATATACTTCTTCCAATTTTTATAAGTGACTTACATTAAAAAGAGTAAGAAGCATCAGAGATTTGAAATATTTGTTCAAAAACTAGCCTTGCCCCTTAAAATAACTAGGTGAATCTTTGAAACATTTGATTTGTTTCTCCTATGCTGTAAAATAAAGGTTAAAAAAAACTTATTCTCAGAATGAGAACTGAAACATACCTATGATGATGTTTTAAGCACAATAAATACAAAAATTAATGCATGTATGTTTACATATCTTTGCTGCTATACTATATATTTTATGAGCATCAAACAAAATGAAGAGCTGAAACATCACATTTCTAATGAAGGCAACATTCTCTAGAATGCAATCATAATTATTGAGATACATAGCTCATATAATGTATCTAAGAATGAACCTGTTAATTCTTATGATTCATAGGTATTAAACATTTACTGAATGTCTACAAATGCTAGTCCATATTTAGGTACCAATTTGAAGTTGTCTTTATTTTTAATCACTTATATTTCCTCCTACTTACAGAATTTATGATAAGACACAAAAAATGTCAGTACATGATATTAATGAAATGAAATATTAATACAGTAATGATCCAGCAATGGGGGGAAGTACTGTTGTACATTATACAGGAAACATATGATGCATTTATCCAACTTGATAAAAATGATTACTGTGAATTTACACATTTTCCTAACATATGCTAATTCAGCATCCACTAATTTATAAAAGGAATCTAGTCACAATGAGGTAAAATGAAATGTATTCCTTTTTCAGGTAATAGAGCATATTTTTAAAACTAATGTGTTATTCAAGTCACACTGTTATATTCAGAGAATAATGATCTTTAATGAACACACTTTTTTATTCTTTTTGAAAAAGTTTATAGAGAAATATATTTTGCAATGCAATAAGCACTGTTTATCTTATTGGCATAAACCAGTTTCTTTAGAAAATGATGTTTTTTTGTGTAACACAGTACACCATTCATATTGCAAAACAATTCTGTTATCACAAAGCAATTCGATGAGCTGGATTCAAGAAGTTCTTTTCAAAGTACATCACTAAATAAAAGTACAAATTTAGTTAAAATAGCATTTCTCTTCTTAAAATTTAATTTGAATTATTAAACTATTGTTTAACAGTTTAACTTTTAACAATGTGTGTTCATATTTCATAGATCCTCTTAAAGCTTTTGTTTATAATAACGATGTAACAAAACTGATATTTTCCTATTACGATATTTTACTCTATCTCCCACTGAATTTACACTAAGATACTTATTAAGATGGTACCTCTCAATTTCCCCGACACCCAGTTACCAAGATTATTTTAACTCCTTGATTCCATTTTTGCTAACTCAAAAATAGTTACTATTGGTTTCACAAAATACTCTCTCCCTCTGCCTCAGGGCCCCTCCTCGTTTCTTAAGCACACTCTCCTTCAGTCTGGTGATTTCCTTTCTCGTGGTTTGGTCTTTTATTTTTTTCAAATATGAATTATATACAATATTCTCCTAAGTTTTTATTAAAATTGGTTAAATTGTGGAAACAATTTTCTTTTCATAGGCAAAAAAATTACATGCTATTACCTTTTACAAATAAATCTTTCCTTATTCTCTTATCAATCTCCAATTTTTTAAAGCCCATGATAACTAAACTTTAATATTCTTGGTATGAGTTTAGTTATAAATTATATATTTAGGTGAAAAATATTGCAGTGAAATTACAATCTTTAATGGTCTAAAGTTTTGCTGAAAATTTTTACATTTTGAAGAATCTTGGGGTCTTTTCTTTTCTCATCTATTTCAACATTTCTAAAATCTTAAAATACAGTTATTACTCTTTGCATGCTAAAGAGTCCCACAGATTTCTAATAAATTATAAAGCGCTAATTATTAGTAATACATAAAATAATGTACAAAATGTTCTAAGGCTAATGATTAAAAAATATGAGTAAGGACACTGTTATTGGGAGATATGAAGTACCTATTCAACACATTATATTGACTGATGCATTGGACTCAAGTTACCGATCTCAAGGATAGACGCTAGTCCACAAACAATGAGCAATGTTGAGGTGTGGGACATCCCACAGGCCAATAATTAGTTACATCATAATTCTGTTAGAGCTAACTTCTTATCCCAAAAAAAGTAGTGCTTTTTCTTATCACGAAGCTTAAAACTTCATATCATAGACAAAGGGCCAGGTTCCCATTCTCCATGTGACTTTAGCAATGACAGGTTCCTGTGCGACATGTCAGGACATCACATAGCAATTACATTTGGTATATACAGCTCAATATTGTTCCTAATAGCTACTTCAAGAATTAGTGTGTAAACACCTCAACCATTTATACAGCTCAGTATATACCAGTAAGTTGTGTTATTAGGTTTTTCATGCTTGGGGTTTTTCCATGCATCTGAAGTTTGATGTTGGTGGGGTACATGATTCAACCTATGGCAGATTTTCTCATGTACTTGGGAACTGCAGATTTTAGGCTGTCATGTACACCTCTCCTCCACTTGCCTCTTATTCTTTAAATGCTAGCCTCAGCATGTTCACACCACAGAGGCCAGACTCCAGCCAGGAGAGAAGCTTATAAGGGTTGTTTTGGCCTAGGCTGAGGAATGCAACGATAACATTTCTAACACATTCTATTTGTCACAAGCCCAGTGGAAAATGAAAGGTCAAGGAAATAAATTCTATCTTTGGTTGAAGGAAATAACTAAAAATCACACTGAAAAAATAATGGAGGAAACTTATATGGCAATCATGTTTTACTCATTAGATGCATACACAATCGTTAATTTGTCAGTGATATAGTAATACAACCACAAAAGCACATATTCACAGACATACATAAAGCTTACCTACCATATTACCTAACAAATACCAATATAAAATTGCTAGGATTAAATAACTAGTAGCTGTTAAAGTAAGATTCTGCTTCACTGAATAATAGCTTACATTATTCAATGTTTTCTACAATACCAGATATGTGCTAAATGTGCTAAATTATTAATTAATTTAATAAACAGCATCTTTCAAAAAATTAATTCAGTCAATTATTTAGAATTTACCACATGTAAGGCACTAACTGTTCAATGTCTAAGGCACAGATGAACAGACTGTTCATCAGGTTATACCAGTGTGAACAAAACAAAAATTGAGTTTCTTTAGTAAGAAAGATGGACAGTAATCAAGATATATAATGATCATTTGATCTGCTGACAATTGCGTGATTTGCTTTGAACAACAAAGTATGAATGGAAGTGATGAATGGAGGTTAGGTACTGTTACACATATTGTCACAATCACTCTTCTATTTTAATGTGAACCAGAACATTTCTGGTCTCTGGATGCTGCATCTGGAGTGAGGACAATTATGACAGAGAGGAGTATTTACAGTTTACCAAATAGACATATGACATGCCTAAAAATTACAAATTTGGCATTTAAAGCTTTTGAACTTTTTGTTTTTTAAAAAGACTACAGTGTATTCAACCTTACGCTATAGGGAACCCAAATAGGAGAGACACTTGGGGGGGTGGAGGGAGGGGGAGGATAAGGGCACAAAATGGAGTAGAAAAGAACACAAGTGACCATGGAGATGGATCACGGGTGAACTGGTGGTGAGTTACCCAAGGGGAATACAAAATGTAAAAGATATCAATAACAATAAAAATATGTATTAGAAAAAAATAAATAAATAAAAAAATAAGACTGCAGTGTATTCAATTTACTCTTACACAAATAAATGCAAGTAGTTTTTTTCTTTTTTTGGAGTGGTAGATAAATAGTGAAACGAAAATTTTATTAGACATATTGTAATGTCAGATAATGAAAATTGCAAAGTGCAATGAATAGAAAAGGAAAAGTAGTATAGAGTAGAAAGTAGTGGAGAAAAATATCTTTCATGTACTTTAAAGCTGTGTTACTCAGTGCATAGACATCTTTGATGAAGTGAGTATTTTATAACTATAAAAAGTCACTTTGTATATTTATGAATACGTTATGCCCGCTTTGCCTGTTTTTTTATGATGATGATAACTATTAGAATTTTTATTTATTTAAAGGAAATACTACTTTCTTAAATCATTAGTATTTTATACAATGATAATGATATAGTGTGAAGCAAACCGCAACGGGAATTAGGAGGTATTTGTGGCAGGTTGCTCCAATTAGAGACAGGATGACTGGGAATATTCTGTGAATCCCATTTTATGGAAATGAGATCAGGGAAAAAACTAGAGTAAGAATGGAACAAGATTGAGGAACTCTAGGAAGTCTAGAAAAGTAACTTGTCAGAGCTGTAGCAGACAAGAGAGAATTATTAAAAAGTTTTATAGCAAGAAAGTAGAAAAATGAAAATAGAAACATATTTCTTCTTTAATTATGTATTATGGAACTGGTGGTTGCTAAAAACTAGAAATCAGTAGCAGATGAGACAGCTAGCTATGTTTATCAATGGGGATTCACCTGCTAGAGTTTGAATAAAGATGGGGAGTAAAGGTTTTGTCAGACTTACACACTTCAAACTAGATATTTAATATTTATTATTATTGCATTCCACAATTATTTTGTTAGTCCCTCTCTTGTAAGCCACAAAAGTAAATGAATTATAATTAGATTTCAGTATATCAGGATATATTGATTGATTATTTTGATTGGTTATATTGATAATTAGTTATATTGATAATTATCTAACAGACCTATGAAAAAGAGAAAGAGCCTGTGCGACAGAGAAAAACAACTACCAAAATGAAAAAAGACGATGCTTGATACTGCACTAAAAATCCTAAGTAAATTATAAAAATATAAAGTCTTAAATTTTAAACCAATATATTAAATAAGTTTGATGAAATGACCAAATTATTTAGAAAGCTGAAAATACCAAAGTTATCTGTTGAAAAATGAAATAAAATCAATCCCTGCATTTATAAAAGATGCAATTTGGTTTTAGTTAAAATTATTCACAGAATGAAAACCAATGCCCTCAATGCTTTACTGGTGAATGAAGTTATTTAAAAGAAGATAATCAATTCCTCACAAACTCTCCCAATTCTGATTTCACAAACATTATAAAGATAATGAAGGAAATATATGATCAGTACTACACCCACAGACTTGGAGAGATTATATATATAGAGAGATATCTAGATATCTATATACCTAGATATATAGATACAGACTAGTCCTTGAAAGACACAATCTATCAAAACTCACACAAGAAAAAAGTAGGTAATTTGAATAACTTACTAATTCAAACATTAATTTAAAATGTTACAATGGAGCATAAAACCAGATAGTTTACTGAGAAATTCTAGTATGTTAGAAAGAAATGATCCTAATTCTCTAAATCTGTGTGCAGAAATTAGAAGCCAGGGAACACTTGCCAACTAATTCCATAACACCAATTTTACCTTAAAATTGAAAATAAAGGAATTAGCAGAAAAAAAAAAACACAAACAAATGTTTCTCATGAACATAGATGCAAGATTTTTCAACAGAGTATTAGCAAATCAAGTCCAATGTCATACAAAATGTAACATATACCATGACCAAGTCATGATAGCATGAATGCAAAGATATTTCAGCATTCAAAAATCCAGCAACACAATTCATCATATCAACTGACTAAAGGAGAAAATACATACAATTATATCTTTTGATATACAAAAATAATCTGTCAAATTGGAATATCCACTCATGATAAAAACTCTCAGCAACCTAGCAAAAAAAAGATATTTTTGAAGTTGATAAAGAATTATCTACAAAAATGTACAGCCAATGTGATACTTAATGGTGAGTAAATAAATGCTTCCCTCCTGAGATCAAAATAAAGCAAGGTTGTCCTCTATCTCACTTAGCATTCATATTCAACATTGATAAGAAGTCTCAACTAGTACAATAATCAAGGAAGTAAAATTGAGGAATATTGAAAATATAAAAAAAAACTAAAACATGTATCCAGATTCACATGATTGTGTACATAGGTAAGCCTAAATAATCAATAAAATTCCCAAATAATAAATACTATAGCAAGTTCAAATGATACAGATTATATAAGTGGAATGTGACTCCATCAGTAAGGTCAAATAAGAATTGTACAACAAATTCCTTCAAAAAGAACACCCATTTAGATCATGAACATAAACCAACAGTCTCTGTGAGTCCAGGAATCAATTAGAGAAATTCCACAACATTTTTGGAGAAAAGAAAAATCTAGATTAGACACATTGCCTAGAGTAAGAGGAGTAGTTTCACTTAACCTGTCATCGGTCCTCCAAGGTGGCACAGTTCATTGCCAGGGCAGATCTTCTCAGTGAATGATTTTTCCTGCAAGAGACAGTATGAGCTTGTGATTAAGGGGATGGTTCCCCTAGCTGTGTGGAAGACTGAAACAAGATAGATACATTTCTCTCTCATCCCTTCCAGAACACTAAATCAGAAGTGCAGCAAGAACACAATAGATAAAGGTAAATCGTGATTATCAGAAACAAAAAGAAGGAAAGAAATGGTGGAGTTTTTACGTGATTGAATTTTTTTTTTTAGCAAAATGGACAGTATATCATGTTTTTGTAAGCCTTGTGGTAAAAAGCAAGAATATACAGTGGACACATAAAAGTTAAAAGGAATAAAGGCACACCACAATGGGAATTCATTAATTCATAAAGGGGAACAGCAAGAAAGAAGAAAAAACAAGAACTACAAAACTACCAAAAACAATAAAATGACATTAGTAAGCCTCTCCTGCCAATGATTACTTGTCAATGTACTAAAATCTCCAAAAATAAAAAAAAAGATACTGTGTCAGAATGGATAGAAAAAAAATAATGATATCCAGTTCAAAAGATAAGTGGAGTAGTCAATTTGAAAAACAGTTTGGCTGTTCTTCAAAACTAGTCATAGACATATTTAGTGACTGCATTTGTATTTACCCAATTGATCTGAAATCCACCTACACATAAAATGTATGCACTAATAACATCATCCATAATTACCAAAAACTGGAAGCAACCAAATAGACCTCAAGAGTGAACTGATGAACAAAGTGTGGTGCATCTATAAAACTTAATATTCAGGTAAAAAAAAATGAGTTACCTACCTGTAAAATTATATATAGGTATACACTGTCTAATACAAATTATATGTTTTTTAAAAAAAGTAAAACTGTAGTTGTCTAAAAATTGGCAACTGTCAAGTAATTTAGAAAAAGTCGGCTTAATAGAATATTTTTGTGTGTGAATAGCAAAGGTATGGAAGCAACCCAAATGTCCGAAAATAGATGATTGGATCAAGAAGATGTGGTACATATACACAATGGAATACTATTCAGCATTCAAAGAAGATAAACACATGCAATTTGCAGTGACATGGATGGAATTAGAGGGGATCATACTCAGGGAAATAAGCCAGAAAGAAAAAGAAAAAAATATCGAATGGTTGCACTTATAACAGGACTACATTGAAACCAAATAGGAGAGAAACACTCAGCGGGTGTGGGGGGGAGGGGAGGATAAGGGCACAAAATGGAATAGAAAAAAACACAAGGGACCACGGATGGATCACAGATGAATTGGTGGTGGGTACCCAAGGGGAATACAAAATGTAAAAGACATAAATAACAATAAAAATATGTATTTTAAAAGTAATAATAATAAAAAAAGAATATTTTTGTGTGTGGTACAAGTATTCTCTGTATAAGGTAATGGTGGATACATGATGCTACACATTTGCCATGCTATTTGTGAATATCCATTAAACATTAAAGGACAAAAAGAAAAAGAAAACAAGACAGGAGGTTGGGAAAATCAACAGATAGACTACAGAATGTGATAAAACACTTAATTTGTTTTTTAATATATTATATACATATAATGATTTATAATGCTGTACACTTGAAACATATAATGACAGTATAATGTTACGTCAATAAAAATAATTGATGGTGGCAGGAGTACTGTGGGGACTACCATGATGTAAGAAAATTAAACAAAAATTAAAAGTTAGGAAACATAAATACATCCTCATGAATATATCAACACAATATGGAGAAAAATAGAAATGAAAATAATTGATACAAAAAATATTTTTTTTACTCTATTGGTGATCAGCTCAGATCAGTGATAGTTGTGGAAATATTTCCTAAATACCTACTGTATGTCAGACTCATTGTCAAGCTCTTAAGTAATACAGATAAAGCAAATATCCATGATTATGATTATTAATTATGAGAGCTGTCTTGATGCGTAAATTGTAGTTAGCATTAATTGTGTAGTTAGGAAATTGTTAATTTACTGGGATGTTTAATAGTTCTACACAATATATTGGGGTTGATCAACAAACAGATGAATTTTCTGATTTTATTAGGAAATTATCATTCATCATAAGGCATTTAAAAGTTTCTATATCTGATAGGGTACACATTTTTGGGTTTTCTATATTCAGATTATAAGTTGAAGGAGGGGGAGCAGCAGCATAAGGGAATTTCATTATACAGATATTTCTAAGCAAATTTAAAACATGTTTTTAATAAATAAATAAGGATGCAACAATTGCATGCTATATTTTTCAAATTGAAGAAATACACTGGCAAACAATGAAAAAGTTATATCGTTAATAAATATTTGCTCAATTGTCCCATGTACTTTATATGAACTAGTCCAGAAAAGACAGTCTCATGTACATAGAAAATAGTTTCACCGCACACATGAAACATTTACTAATGCTTTGGTCAGAACTGGATTTACTCTTTCACTAATATTGAAGAGGGGCAAGTCAATAATAAAATTAAACTTCGGAATATAAAATTCTGTCTTCCACAATTCAAAATTCTTCCTTAATTCCTTCAATTTAACAAATCTCATCAGCTATACATTTTACTTTTACTTTTCAAATAAGCTAAAGTCTTATAGTTTTGTATTCTTATAGGATATTATAGAATTCTACTAGAATCTTAGCAATATATTAGTTGAAAGTGACAGAATCCCAAAATTTACAAGACAAAAAAAGTATCTGTTGTTAGTATAAAGAAACCAAGCCAGAGCACATGCTACTCAGATTTAAGTATGAGAAGAATCAAACCAATTCTCACTTGTATTTTCTCCTTTTAACCTATTTTCCTTTACGTTAGTCTTATTCATTTAAGCACTCCTTTATGATATTATTGGAATCACAGCCACCAACTGTCCAGCATGGCATCCTTCACTGTAGCCACCACAATACTCTCATTTACTCAGGAAGGTGAGAACTTGGAAAGTAGTTTGAGTTTCATGTGATTTCTCCAAAACTAATATGTGATCATTCAATTGTTACTTTAATTTAATCATTCAAAAATATTTGTTGAGCTCCTAGCACATCCTTTGTACTATCTATTGATTTGGGATGAAACAGTTGATAAAACTCAGATGGTCTCGGTTCTAATTACAATATAGTAGAGCACAAAGACAATGAAATAAATTGACATGTCACAAAATATTAAACTGTACAGGGCATGAAGAACTACGAAAGAGGCTATGTTTAGTAGAAGATGGTCAGGGAAGGCTTCCCTGATAAAGCAACATCTAAGAAAAGACTAGAAGGCAATTATGACCATATGGCTCTCCATATGGTTGGAGTGGGAAGAAACAGGGACATTCTTCCAAGGAATGAATACCATTCCAATTTTGCTGGACAGATTCTAAAATAATAGACTGACTATGCCAATTTGCATTGCCTCTAACTTTCCTTCCTTTGCAATTGCCATTTTCGGAATATCCTGATTATTTTTAATGTTGCCTACCGTATGCAACATAGGAATTATTTGCCTCTGAAAGTTTGAGTAAAGTACTTCTCTAAAAAATAATTTGACATTGTACTTAAAAACATGAAGAAAAAAATTTCATTTGATTTTTCAGAGTAATAAGGAAGTATATGCTAGTAATAGGAAATTAGGAAAATGGTAAAAATAATTACAAAGACTTTTGCTATTACAGATTTTAGTAGAATCTAGTAATATTTCACTTAATAAAGAAGGCATCTGTTGATTTAGAATCTCTTTTTTTTACATAAGTATATGTCTTTCATATTCACAAAGTTCTTTCCCATCCTAGGTCACAGAAATAGTTACCTGTTTCTTCATATTGTTTATACTTAATTGTTTAGTGCATTTGGCATACATTTGAGTAAGTACAAACAATTCTGGATGTTTCTCTAGTCTTATTCCCTCTTCCTTTAAATAATTTAACAGAACTGATTCAGCACGTGTGAATTAAATCAATCCTGCTACTGAATTTTGTCTTCTCCTTTTTAACAAGGCTAATTTCCTTAGTCATAGGAATATATAATCTATCTAAGATCGTTAGAAAGAACACAAATCATATGAACACATGTTGCCCAAATGGAGGGTGAACAGAGAAAACAAGGAGTAATGGGAAGTATGAGAAATTAAAAAAAAAAAGGAAAAAGTAAAATATTACAATACATTTAAAAATCAGTGAGTAGTCAAGTTATTTAAACCAATGGTTCCACTTCAAATTTTACCATGTTTCAGAGAGATATTATTTATTTTAATATCAAGGGAGGTAATTTTAATTGCTTCTTGGACCTCTGGCTAAGATCAAGTATAGAAAGGATAATTTCATTTCTAGTTTTAAAGGTATTTTATTTGGAGTATGTGGAATTTATGAAATTTATTGTCTTTGTCATATTGCTGTTTTAATGTTTTGACTTAAGGGTGTCCAAAATAATACTGAGTTTATATATTAAAATTACTTTGTTTTTGGCAACCTCTAATTTTTGCTATTATTAATATATTATGAAATTTGCTATATTTAATTTGCTACCAATTTTGGGAGCATTATGAATGAGTACTTACGTGTTTATATTTTTGACAAAATTTCTCAATTGTAATTGACTTGTGTTGGTTTTATAAGCTTGTTGAAAAAAATGATTACTATGTTTGATTCAAGAGGCCAATAACTGAAATAGGTAATATATCCTTTTTTGTATTTTCACTGTAAAACTTTTGGCATCTTGAGAATTTTTCTGATTAAAAAAGCTTTTTAGAAACATTTTCACATAGTTTTAGTCAGGTACTTCAATAGGATACTTCTCACATACTTACATGTTAGAATATTTTATCTATTTTAACTTAACTTGTATGCAAACCACTGCACATACATGACTTTAGCATTTAGTATATAATTGGGACATAGTTTTTTAAAATTCTAAAGGTTAACAAAAATTCGTTCTACTTCTATGCAGATTATACACAAGAAACTTTATTTTTAATATGATTTTATATTGTAGATGTCTGTTAGATATGTTCTTTATATTTAAAAGATATTTTCATTTCTATAAATTTAAGTGTATTTTTTCATTCATGTATTTATGTATTTATTAGTTTAATATTTCTGGACCAACATGTATTCTCAAATTTCAGACTGATGTCTTCTTCACTCAGTTTAATCTTCTTTCTCAGAATTGTTTTTTTTTTTCCCTGAGTTTTTGAATGACTGATAATATTTTCCACAATAATGTTTTATATTTGTCCCCTGAATTTATTTTTCCTTCATTTTCTGGGAGGTTCTCAATTCTTATTACTATTTAATGGTTATAATTTCCTGCCAAGACAAAAAAGTCATGAATTATAGTTAAAAGTATGTTGTACTGACCACAGTTGTATATGATTCATTTGGAATCTGTTCAGTCCTTAATTATATAAATATGTGTTTGTCATAGGTTACCTGTTGTTAAAGACTATAATCTATCATCAATCAATCAGGAATGAGTTAAAGGATTCCATCACCACCAAACTGGTCTTACAAGAAATATTAAAATGAAGTCATATTGAATATTGATGAAAACTAGTAGTTAATTTCAATAACTTTGTATTCTTTTTTCATTAAATGACTCATGAAAGAATTAGCACAGAAATTTTAGCATATTCATTTTAAGTTTTAAATGCCTAAAATGTCTAAAAATGTCATCCTTTTTTTTTACAGCGTTCAACATTTTGAATTTAATCTTTATGTTTTTTTTTGTTTTACTGGGAGAACTTAAGCACCAAGAGAATAATTTTGTTAGCAGACACTCAGGGAAGAATTAGAGAAATGGAGTCATTCTAACTTGAATGACTAAATGGACAGTATAGATATTTATATCACAGGAATATGGAAAGCAGGTTTGAGGTGGCGATTAAAATTCAGTTATTTAAAAAATAATGATAATTTACTCCTTTTATCATGGTAACATTAGGATTCTCCACATCAAGTATCATCACCATAGCGTACCCATCACCAAATCACCCACAATCCATTTTTGAGGTCTCTTTCGCATTAGTTTTATGAAAACTCCGTGGGGGAAAATTTCCTTTGATATGCAAGTCTTAAATTTTTTTAAGTATATTTATTATAGATTTGGGATATTTTCTACATTAAAGCATGAAAGCAGAGAAACACACATTTCACAGCTCCCTTACTGCTGCAGTAGGACAGCAGACTCCCTTTGCATGATTTTACCTCATCAGCCCTAGTGGGGGTAGAGACAGGGGCATCCTGGGTGATATCAGCAGCACTGTCTTGATTTCATGCCCAAATGAAGCAATCAAAGGAACCTAATAAGCACAAAGCGGGGGAGTGTACCAGATGTGAGACTAATGGGAGAATGGCAGGGAGCAGCTCTGAAGCAGGAATAAGCTTGTTAAGCAGGGCTAAAATCACTAAAAGCAACTTTCTAGAAGTTTTAAATCAAAAGCTATCTTTGTAAGCTTTAGCCTCATCAGGAGTGATCAAACTGTTCATATACCATGTACATAGAATAATTCATTTTAGTAGGTTATTAATAGAAAATATAAAAACTATTTTGAAATATTTTAACAATTCACTTGAGTTTTACCTTGGAATTTTAAATGTATAACCTATAACCTATGCACTTTTATTTGTCCCTCTCAAGGGTTTCTTTTCCCTTTCTCATCAGTAAGTTAAAATCTACTTGAAAATTTATATCTCCAATGTAAATGGTTAAATATATATAGTGATACTATATTTATTGTTAATTTTATTTAAATAAAAATGTCAAAGATTATTGTTCTAACTTCTATTAGTTTTCATATTTGTCATTCATAAAATACATCATTCTGTATTTATATTGTAAATTAAAACATATTTTAACTACAGTTTTTTGTATGCCCCATACAAAATGGGGCATTCATACAAAGAATATCAAATAATTTTTTTTTTAATTTAGCTTTTTTTCTTTTAATTTATTTATTTTTTTTACATACAAGCTGGGGTACAGGCCAGAGGCGTGGGGCGGCGAGAGGGTTCACCAGAGACAGAGTGGGGAGCAGAACAGGCAGATCAGAAGTACACTGCTGAGGGGAGCAGCGGGTGAGGCAGGAGAGGTCTGCCCTACCATGTGGGATTCTCCCTGGCTGGGCGTCGAACTCGCGTCGCCGCTGCCGACAGCTCCACAGCGCAGCGCTCAACCGCTGCACCACCGGGGAGGCCCTAATATCAAATAATTTAAATCTAATGTTATACTTTTTAATTTGTAGAATAATTCAATAAACAAATATTTAATTAGTTTTGCTTATGTGTCAATCTTCCTACTTATTTGTAAGTGTGAGTAAAGAGCAACCTAAATTGATACTAGCATTGCTGTAAAACTCTCATAACTTGGGTATTCACTCCCTTCAAAATGAAAATCAGTTACAGTGTATTTTCTCTTGGTCTTTCTCCTTTAAGTGTACTTAATTGAACTGACTTAATTCAGTATTGTCAGGATCAGTGCAAGCTAGTGGATACATAATGGTGAGTAAAATAAATGTGGTGCCAATTCACTGGTGCATATAAAATAATTACTGTGCAACAAAATATGTACAAAATGTCTATTAACATTACCAAAAAAAAATAAATAAGAGGGTTTGTAGTTAAATATTACAAATTGCAAATTATTTTTTGTAAAATAATAGGAATTTTTTTGTAAAACAATATAAAATATTTCATAAAACACAGACTTTTGATATCCTGTAAACCTCTAGGAAAGTGCAAAAGCCCAAGTGATTCCATGGTATGGAGAAATTATGTATACCTTTATTAAGGCAATATATTAATGTTATCATTGTAATCAAAGTTGGATAATTCACTTTTTTAATCTTCAGTAGTTTTAATATTGCTTCTAGAAGTTAAATGCATAGCTTTGGTTATTGTCTACAGGAATTACCTAAGGGAATATATAACAGAACAGAAAGAAATTGATATATGGTATCATACTTGGTAAATGCTATAAAGTCAATAATTTTATCAATACCTATCTATAAAATATATAATCAATGAATTATTTCTATTAATATCTTTATATTTTTCCTTCAACCTCAGTTCTCACATCTTTTACATATTCTTGCTGAGTTTCCTTTTGTGTCACATTCTGAGATTTCTTTTTTGTCCTATATAACATAGTGAGGGGAGTTGGCACAATACAGCTATTTCTGTAACTACATTTATATGTTGTTTTATCATCTGTGTTTACATCTGCATCTAAAGATGTATCTATTCCTAAAGAAAAGCAACATAGTGTAAAGATTTAGAGCAGGTTTATATAGGCAGACCATCAGCTTTCAAATAGCAAACCCATCAGTAATTAGCTGTTTGCTTCTAAGCAGGTAACACGATTTCTCTGCAACCGTTTTTTCTCATATTTAAAACAGAAATAATGAAAGCATCTACTCCACAACATTGTTATAAACATTCAATATCAAAAAAATATATATTATATGTGACTGTAAGTATATGTTGTATGTGAAATGCTTAGAAAGATATCCAGCAAAAGTAATCATACAAGCAAGCACTCTCTGGCCCAAATAACATATCTTTGTAGCTACAAGCATATATCCAAATGTCTTGTGTGAAGTATTAGTTTTAATTTACTTTTGGGTGGGTTAGCACTATCAAGTGGGGAGCACGATACAGGAACATGATATATCTATCTTTCAGAATGAGATTGGCATGAAATCACTGACAACAATCTGAGAAAGTAGAATTGAGCTTTCATGTTTTTAAAAAGAGAAAATAATCTGAAATACTAAAAGAGTATATTGGGGGATATAAACACACAAAAAAAGGTTTATAGCTATGACTACACTTATATATTATGTTTTTCTGACATTTTCCCATGCTTCTTGATTATGAAACTTTCCATTTAATACAAATGACTAATGTCCTTCTTAGATAAGAGTCTACCTATGAAAAAATGAAAAGATTCACCAAGAAGAATAGCAGATTGTAATTAATAATAAACACGTATTTCATGATTGCTCACTCAGAATACACAGTGTATTAATCAGGAATAAGAGTATATTACAAGGAAGCATCCAGCTGTCTGGCAGGATTTTATTTTGGCAGTTGGGCTTACATGGCACTTTTCATCACACTGCTGGCTTAATTCCACTATTCAACTTCGTTTTCTTACTACTGGTTTTAATTTTTGCATTATTCATCAAGTTCATGATTAAGCTGTTTTACTATTTTTGAGAATCTTTCCCATCACTGTATTACCAGGACCTGGCTTAGCTTTGGCATTCAACACTAGTGCTTCCAAGTCCATTCACCCTGCACTTACTACAATTTCAGTCTTGGGGTACCAATTAGATGAATCTCTCTTTTCCTCCCTCATATTCTCTCTCCCACCCTTTCCTCTCTCCTTCCTGCTCTGAATCTCTCTGCTCTGTGAGCAATTCATTCCAGTTTCTTTAATTCTTCATTCTTGACTCTATTTGGATTCATTATATACCCGACTCTTCTGCCGCATTCCAACAACTATATAGCTACCTATAATCACAGATCACATTCACTGAGCTGTGCTGAAACCCAGAGTAGATTCAGTGATGCAGCAATAAATACACTGAGAGAGTGCAGGCATACATGCTGTGAAATTTCATTTATGGCGTCAAAGCAGTATAGCTACGTAGAATTCTATTCAACTAAAAAAAAAACAAAACCAGGAAATACGGCCATATGCAAATCATGGATGGGCTTAGAGCATACTAAGCAAAAGGAAACAACTACATTGTAAAGGCTAGAATCAGACTCTAAATTGGTGAACCTAGTGTAATATATAAAAATACTGAATTTTAATGATGCTCACCTGAAACTTATGAAATGTTATGTGCATTACTTCAGTAGAAAATAAACTATAAAATTACAGCTTGAATATATAATAAAAACACAAAGTGAACTAAATATAGGATATACTTTCTATAAAATATATTTGTGAAACAATTGTGACATGAATGCATTTTTACCTACCAATTCAATTTTTCACATTTTGATATCTAAAAATCACACTGCTAAAAACAGTATCTCTTCTGAACTTCTACATAATTTAATGCAATCTAAATGCTTTAAATTTATGCAAATAAGTTGAATTATGTTTTAAAGAACTTTGGTGATATTGTTAAATATAATGATTATCCATCCTGGTTTTAAGAATATATATTTCACATTAAAATAGGAAATTTAATCAAAATTAAATTTGATTACATTAAAATGAAAATAAATACTTGGAGGGTAGTGGTGCATATTTAAATATAAACATTTGTCATGTCAGAAAAATAAATTTAAATTTATTTCAAGTTATTTTTCCTATTAGAGAAGTCATTTCTCCATGTCACTATTCTTTCCTTTTTATCCATAGTGACATACTGAAACTGACATTTTGAAACTGGCATACACACAACCCATTTTTTAAAACTGCTATTTTTAATTGTGACATAATCAGGAAAAGAATCTTTGGCACTTTTCTATAGCACATTAGTCAGTTTGGTGAAATGTACTTCAGGATGTCAACTTGAAACTAAGGAAAAAAGTTTTCAAACGGATCCAAACAATTTTCCCCCCTTTTTTGGAGTGGGGTATGGTGAGAATGTGATCAGTAGTTGACCCACGAGCAGGACTGGGGCATTGAGAGGCTCCTCATCCCACCCCGATGCTTGGAATGTGCATTGTGCTTGCCTTTCCTGTGCTAGAAGCTGCTCCAAGGATAGTAATGTGGTGTCAAGACCATCTGGATGGTACGCATGACGGAATCCAGTAAGGTCTCTGTAAACTTTTAAAATTTGGCAAGCAGGGGCGAAGATCTGCTCATCTTGTGGCTGCCAAGGCAAGCTTCATAAGTTCATTGCTTATTAAAACTACCACCTATCGATCTGGAGTCATCTGTCTTTCTCTTTGATCTCTCCTTGTCCACCATGTATGGGTGCCAGGTTGAGATTTCACCCTCAGAAGTCCAGAGTTTGCACACCAACATGCTCTGTACTTGATTTTATCTTTACTGATACAAGTTATCATTTATGAGCTTGCTTTCTTTCTCAGCAAGCTATTTCAATTTTAGTCTTATTCTTTGGTGGAATTAATTCTGAAAAATGAAACATGAAATTGTCATGCAAATTTTCAGTTCATCATGTGTTAATATTTAAAATGTCTTATTTATTGGAAATACAATTATGTTAATTCTAATATTGTTAACTCCAGGCTTTCTCTATAGAATTTAATTTTTGTTATAAGTAATAATTTTCAGAAATAAATGTAGTAACATATTTTTCAAAGAACAAATGACTGTACTTTAATTTGTCTCTCTTATGTTCTAATGAATAAGTTGTAATTTATTCCTTAATAGATTTCTTAGAAAAAACTATTGCAGTTATATAGCATTTCTAACATTTAATATATATGGATTCAATTATTTAGACACATAGAAAGTAAATTATACTGGGGCATTGGTAAGTGTGTTTTTTATCTTTTGTTTATTCTATAGGTATATATTAAAACTATCTACATACCACTATCCATTTTGTTATATCATAAATAGAATAATGGAGCTTGAGAATCGGATCTAGCACACATGATCAGATGATTTTAACCAAGAAATCCCCTTCACAATTTGCAGTCACACTATACACACAAATGAAAATACCTCAAATCACTTTCTCTTAACTTTCTTACAATGGTATTACTTGGATCACCTTCCATTTATCTTCTATAATTGATATACAGAGTACAGTTATGATAACCACCAGAATTCTGAATGCCCACAAATTTTGATCTTTAAATACTCAGGCTCTAATATGACTAATATCCCAAGTGTAGAAAATTATTATCAACATTGCCTAAAGTATAACAATTCTGATTTTATGTAGAGTTCCCAAATACTGTGCAGTTGTTACATATTGAATGGTTTCATACAATAAATTTTATTTTTCCTTAAAATGTGTTCTGAAATTTCATCTGCTATCCATGCCTGAAAATTACTTCTTCCACTATTCTCTTTTGAAGTAGAAAATATGTATTATTCGGAGTAAACTTAGCCAAGAGTAGAACAATTTTTAGGTTGGTTGAATAGCAAAACAGTTTCCCAAAACATGCAAAATTATTGACACCATGCAACACTGAATACCTTCTTAGCTTCAGGCATCAAGGATTTGGTTTTTCAATGTTTTCATGTTTATTTACATATTAACTTTTGATTAATATGCTTGGATTAGGAATCTTTATCCAGGTGTACCTTAAGGAAAAAGGAATAGGGTGAGGAAAGAGGCCTATATAAAAGTCCTTCATGATAATGAAGATAAATGCAAGGTGTTCAATATACTTAAAAATATTCTTGTTGTGGCTTTTTAAAATAGTGTGATAGTTCCAAATCTAGCAATATTTAACATTAGTTAACCTGGAAAAAAAAAGTAACATGTACTACCTAACATACAATAATGTTGGATAATGATTATAAGCTTATTAGAATTGATATAGAAACCAAAACTGTACTATGGCTTGTAAAACAGGAAACCTAAACTAAACTATGAATTGCAAGAAAAAATGCTTAAGTTCAAACTCATTTAAGCAGCACATTCATAACTACACTTCTAGAATACTATAGACAAGCCAATTGAACAATAATGCCTCATAACCTCATGAATCCCACTTTCTTTTCAAGCAATTCTCTTGGTTTGCAGTTGAGTTAACTTGCCATTCAATAGCTCATGTCAGCTCCTTAAATTCTTAAATACTTTCCCTGACTGCCTTCTTCATAAGATACTACTCAGTTCCCCTAGATATATTCTCTATTGTTTCACTAACTATGTAAAACTAACTTTCTCAAATAGAGGTGGCAATTGGCTGGTGGACTTCGTAAGAAATGGAAAGTTTGCTAAACTTTTACTAGATGTTACTATATCCTCAGAAATAAGATTTATAACGATTAATCTCAAACTACTTCAGTAAGAGTTTTCAAAGTTGAGTTTATTACTTTACCCTAGGAATACAACATCCCACTCCCATGATTTTGTAGTTGATGATAAGATCTATACGTTTTTTCTTTCCTATATATCTATCATTAACCCGTCTATCTACTTTTGACTATAGTCTTATATATCTCTCAGAATACGTTAATATGGCAGGAGACATATAAAGAGTTAATATATCAGTCTTCTGAATTCATCTTGAGGAATAACGTAAGTTTCCCTTACATTGGTATCACCGGCATAAACTATCTAAGTGTATCAAAACTTTAAAAAATACTTCAGAATCTTTACTCAACATGAAATTGGCTTTGAAAGAGTGCTTCTTTCTACATGCTCTCCTTAAAAGATAATGCTTATAATCTTCACTAAGATTTTCTCAAGTGATACTTCACTTTTGGCTGTCTGGAAATTCTTTATAAATTCATTGGCTGAAAACTTTCACTTCTTTCTGACTGGATAGTATATCATCATTCCTGATTTATATTGATAAATGACATAACTGCAAACATAATTTTAAATTTCAGTTACCATTTTGGGAAAATTTATCATGAGCAAAACTTTACATAATAAATTCTCCCAGAAAATACTAAACTTTTAATTTTAGTTCCTGTAACTGTTTTAGTTACTTCAGTTCCTTTTAATGTTCCGGTTGAAATATCAACACCAAAGGGAACATCTCAAATGTGATTTAAGCTAATGACCTTAATTATTAGTTTACTGGCTAAGAAGGAGATTAAAATGCTTGTAATATTTAAACAAGATTGTAATAGTCTGTAAATACTTGATGTATGAATAGAGATATTCATAAATTGAGTGAAAATAGTTCATGTAACATCTATAAAAAGTAACGGTACAAATTACAGTGAGTTAATATTTGCAAACAACTATCTCTATTCTGCCATTTCTATTATAGTTTAATAATATTCTTATTATATATGTCTAGAGCTTATTTTCTCATGTATAAATTCTCTAGCCAATTTTGTATTGTAAGTGTTTAAGATTACAATATATACAACTATGTTTTGTAATGATGGGTTATTTCCAGAAGTTTAGTCTTGCAAAATCTTTAAAGTGATATAAAAAAAGACATACCATGTTAAATTGTTATCTCAATATCCCTAGTTATTAAAGCCTCAAGTACAACATTGTATTAATCTTCCATTTCAGTCTAAATTAACTAACACATCTGCTTGTATTTAATACACTAAAAAGTAGCTATTAATTAATAGGTAGAAGGATGGGGAAATTTCTTTCTATTCTGGAATGTGCACACTTAATCTGAAAGAATGAAAATGGAAGCAGCATATGTATACAAAGATCACTTGTGCTTTCAAATAAAAAGATAATTTAATTTTGTCATAAAATAAGAAGATTTTAATGGTTCTGGAATAAAAATATATATATATTAAAACAAAAAGTTGCAGGTATAGTATAAATGTAGAATGCCTTACGGTAAGTAAACTTTATTTGTCTAGATAATACAAATCTCTTGTCATCACAGTAATTATATTTGAAATAAAAACACATTAAAATAAGTAGCAAGATGAAAGGCTCACAGTTTCACAAGCCAGTAATGAACCTGAATTCAAATCTCACTGTAAGAGTGACAAAGGAACAGAGAAACATCTCAAGGAGATAATTGAAGAGAACTTCCCAAACATGAAAAAGGAAACAAAAATTGACACTCAGGAAGCCAGACGATCTCCATAATATTACAACGAAAGAAAGAAAAAAAAAAAACAGCAAGACATAGGATAGTAAAACTATCAAGAATTCAAGACAAGGAAAATATATTAAAAATGATGAGGGCAAAGAACAAATAACCTACAAAGGAAAGCCAATCAGGCTGACATCAGATTTCTCTGAAGAAACACTACAGGCAAGAAGAAATTGGAGGGACATATATAACACATTACATGCCAACAAACATCAACCAAGAATACTCTACCCTGCAAAGCTCTCATTCCTCTATGAAGAAAAAACATGGACCTTCTCCGACAAACAGAAACTACAGAAATTCATCACTACCAACCCCCAACTCCAAAGAATACTAGAAGTCATGAAGACAAGACCAACAAGAGAAAGACCAGGAAACACAGAATAAGGTAAGAATTAGATCCACAAAAGGGTAAACAAACAAACAAAAACTATGGATGACAGTATATCAATATTAACTCTAAATGTAAATGGACTAAACACACCAATTAAAAGACACATCATAGCAGGATGGATCAAAAAACAGAACCTAACCTTCTGCTGTCTAAAAGAAACACATTTAATTGAGAAAGATAAACCGAGATTAGTAGTTAAAGGATGGAAAACAATCCTACAAGCAAATGGACCAAGAAAGAAGGCAGGAACAGCTATACTTATATCAGATAAAATAGACTTCAAACCTAAGAAGGTAAAAAAAGACAAAGTTGGTCACTACATCATGATAAAGGGGACAATAAAACAGGAGGATATAACAATCATCAACATATACTCCCCAAATGAAGGAGCACCAAAATGTATCAGACAATTATTATCATCCCTGAAAACAGACATTAAAGAAAATACATACATAGTAGGAGACTTCAACACCCCACTTTCTCTATTGGACGGATCAAGAAGACAGAAAGTAACCAAGGACATTAAAGCTCTAAATAAGGACCTAGAACACATGGGATTAACAGATATCTATCGATCACTTCACCCCCGAAAAATCAAATACACATTTTTCTCAAGTGTGCATGGAACATACTCCAGGATCGATCACATATTAGGCCACAAAACAAACTTCAACAGATACACTAACATCAAAATCATACCAGCCTTCTTCTCCGATCATAAAGGAGTCAAACTGGAAATAAATCTTAAAAAGGAAAAAAGAAACCTCCTTACCTCACGGAGACTGAAACCTACATTACTGGAAAACTAATGGATCAACGAAGAGATCAAAGAAGAAATTAAAAAATACCTAGAACTGAACGACAATGAGGACACAACTTTCCAGAACGTCTGGGACACAACAAAAGCAGTAATAAGAGGAAAACGTAGAGCATTACAAGCTCACATCAAGAAACCAGAAACAACCCAAAGAAACAATTTAATCTCACATCTCAAAGAACTAGAAAATGAACAACAAAAAACCCCAAAAGACAGTTTAAGAAAGGAAATAATAAAAATCAAAGCAGAATGAAATGAAATGGAAATAAAAAAAAACAATCCAGAAGATTAATGAAACCAAAAGCAGGTTCTTTGAAAAAATAAACAAAATAGATAAACCACTAGCCAGGCTTACAAAGAGAAAATGAGAGAAAACACACAAAAAAATAGGATCATAAATGAAAAAGGAGAAATCACAATGGACACAGCAAAAAA
>PVIJ01004174.1:31488-48328 GCA_004024925.1 Scalopus aquaticus | reverse complement strand
ACAATACAAAAAAAGAAAACTACAGACCAATCTCCCTAATGAATACTGATGCAAAAATATTTAACAAAATCTTGGCCAATAGGATCCAACAATGCATCCATAAGATAATACACCACGACCAAGTGTGATTTATTCCAGGGACACAAAAATGGTTCAACATCCGAAAATCAACCAATGTAATCCAACACATCAACAAAAAGAAAAATAAAGACCATATGATCATATCAATAGATGCTGAGAAAGCATTTGACAAAGTGCAACACCCATTTATGATAAAAGCCCTTGAAATCCTTGGGATAGAAGGACCATACCTCAACATAATAAAAGCCATATACAACAAACACACGGCCAATATTATCCTCAATGGTGAGAAGCTGAAGGCCTTTCCCCTAAGATCAGGAACAAGGCAAGGATGTCCACGCTCACCATTGCTTTTCAATATAATACTGGAAGTCCTAGCCATAGCAATTACACAAGAGAAAGACATTCAAGGGCTCCAAATAGGAAAAGAAGAAATTAAACTGTCTCTATTTGCAGATGTTATGATAATACATATACAAAACCCTAAAAACTCCATAGAAAAAAGTACTCAAAATAATAGACCAGTTCAGTAAAGTAGTAGGATACAAAATCAATGCACAAGAGTCAGTAACCTTCCTCTATGCAAACAGCCAATCTGAAAAAGAGAAAAAATTAAGAAATCCATCCCCTTCAAAATCAAAACCAAAAAAATCAAATATCTGGGTATAAATCTAACAAAAGACATAAAGGACTTATACAAAGAAAACTACAAAACTCTGTTGAAAGAAATAGAAGAAGACACAAGAAGATGGAAAGGCATCCCTTCCTCATGGATTGGAAGGATTAACATTATCAAAATGGCAATCTTACCAAAAGCAATTTACAGATTCAATGCTATTCCAATAAAAATCTCAATGACATTCTTCAAAGAAATAGAGTGACTACTGATGAAATTCATATGGACCTTGCATAGCTAAAGCCCTACTAACTAAAAGGAAAGAAAACTGAGGAATTTCACTCCCTGATTTCAAACTATACTACAAAGCCATAATAATTAAAACAGCATGGTACTGGAACAAAGACAGACAGAAAGACCAATGGAACCGAATAGAATACCCAGAATTAAAGCCACATATCTATGAACAACTAATCTTTGACAAAGGAGCAAACAAAATGCAGTGGAACAAGGACAGTCTATTCAATAAATGGTGCTGGGAAAACTGGACAGCCACATGCAAAAAAAACGAAGCTAGACTACTACCTCACACCCTGCACAAAAGTCAACTCAAAATGGATAAAAGACCTGGATGTAAGACCTGAAACCATAAAACGTATAGAAGAAAATATAGGTAAAACTCTACACGACATACATCGCAGCAAAATCTTGAAAGACACATCCCTCAAAGTGAAGGAAGTGAAAGACAATATAAACAGATGGGATTACATCCCAATAAAAAGCTTCTGTACAGCAAAAGAGACATTAACCAAAACTAACAGACACCCTACCAACTGGGAAAAGATCTTTGCACACAATACATCTGATAAAGGACTGATAACAAAAATTTACAAGGAACTCATACAACTCAACAAAAACAAAGCCAATAACCCAGTCAAAAAATGGGCAGAAGATCTCAAAAGGCACTTCTCCAAAGAAGAAAAGCAAATGGCCAACAGATACATGGAAAAATGCTCAACATCACTTATAATCAAGGAAATGCAAATCAAAACCACTATGAGATACCACCTCACACCTGTGAAGATGGCACACATTAAAAATACAGTCAACAGCAAATGCTGGAAAGGATGTGGAGAAAAGGAACTCTTCTACACTGCTGGTGGGAATGTGAACTGGTCCAACCACTATGGAAAGCTATATGGCGATTCCTCAAATTGCTCAACATGGAGCTTCCATACAACCCATCAATCCCACTTTTGGGAATTTACCCAAACACTAATCCGAAAGGATACATGCACACGTATGTTCATTGTGTCACTGTTCACGATAGCAAAGGTATGGAAGCCACCTAGATGTCCAAAAATAGATGATTGGATCAAGAAGATGTGTACATATACACAATGGAATACTATTCAGCACTCAAAGAAGATAAACACATGCAATTTGCAGTGACATGGATGGAATTAAGGGGATCATACTCAGTGAAATAAGCCAGAAAGAAAGAGAAAACTATTAAATTGTTTCACTTATAACAGGACTATAAGGAAACCAAATAGGAGAGAGACACTCAGCGGGTGGGGGGAGGGGCTGGGGGAGGGGAGGATAAGGGCACAAAATGGAATAGAAAAGAACACAAGGGACCATGGAGATGGATCACGGGTGAATTGGTGGCGGGCTACCCAAGGGGAATACAAAATGTAAAAGACATAAAAAACAATAAAAATATATTTTTTAAAAATGTAAAATAAATAACTAAATAAATATAAAAAAACTCACTGTAAATTGTCATATATTTAAGCAAGGAAATAAATGCATCAATTTATAACTATAATATATGGACTTTATTCTCACTCTATACGTCAAGATTAGGATGACATTTTGTGACATTCAGAAGTTATATACATTTGGTTGCTAGTCTTATTTTAAAACATAAGGGTGTCTTTTTTCAAATGTATTCACTTTTGTCCTAATCAAAGCATCCACTATTTTTATAAAAGCTACTACATTTAACATCACCAGGTATAGTCATTTTCATTACATGCATTGCAGTGATATTCAACACAACCTATTAGCTCAAACAACTTTCCAATTTTGGTCAGAAAAATATATAAATAATTCACTGTGTCATCTGGTTACTATAAGATTCATAATAAAGCACACACCCTAATATCCATCCTATAAACCTGAAAGCAGCATTATATTCAATTGAACTGGATTGTTTGAAACTATGGGCCTGAGGCAAAAGGGACCAACCTACGTTAGGGTAACTGAAGAGATATAGATTCCAACAGGTCTTTTATATGAGAAGACTAGTCAGTATCAGAAAGGTGAGGGCTGTTTCAAGAGAGAGAAAAAAAGGCATGTTTGAAAGTCAAACTTCTCATTCTTTTCTCCATTACTCACCTTACACTCTCACTTTATCTCCGCCAATGTTCTTGGCCTCCAATGCGTATTCTGATGTGTAGTAAAACTGAGCTTTCATTTGTCCTCCAATTTAGCAACCATTAAAAAGGCCTCCCTTGGGCTTGGTCTGATGTCCTGAATCAATGCAAACATTGAACCAGGCAAACTTAAAAGGTAGGAAAAACATTTAAAACTATTGCAATAGGGAACAGACTTGAGAACTGAGACATGACTCAACTTCCCTGAAACAAAAACCAAAAAGCTAGGAGCTCTTACTCATCTTTGTTTGCTAATTGGTTTTACCCAAAGAAAAATAAACTTTCTCTTATTGTCATGAGGTCCTTTCAGAGGTTGGAGCAAAGTGTCCTTCACTATAAAAGTTAGGCACCTCCCCTTTCACAGGAACTGGAAGAGAGATGTTCTACCTTTCATTATGATGACATTTCAAAGGGATGGCTCCAAAGTCCTGGGTTGTAAAATAGGCAAGAGGTTTTTAAAAAGATTTACATCTCAGGGCCTCCCGGGTGGCGCAGTGGTTAAGCGCTGGGCTGTGGAGCTGTCGGCAGCACGAGATGCGAGTTCGACACCCAGCCAGGGAGAATCCCACATGGCACGGCAGACCTCTCCTGCCTCGCCCGCTGCTCCCCTCAGCAGTGTATTTCTGATCTGCCTGTTCTGCTCCCCACTCTGTCTCTGGTGGACCCTCTCGCCCCACGCCTCTGGCCTGTACCCCTGCTTATATGTAGAAATAAATAAATCTTTAAAAAAAAAAAAGATTTACATCTCAGAAAGTACAGGAAGGATTTACTATGACAAGTTCTCTGAAAATAAATGTATTAAGAAAAAGGTCAGGAGATTAAAATCAAGAAGTTTGTCTAAAATGAAACTCAAATTGAGGGAAATATGGAGGTTAAGACTCTTGGTCAGTCATATGTTCTGTTTTTTATGTTAAACTATCATTGCCTGCCAATATTCACCTATTTTTTTCAGATTATTCAATGATTAATTATTTTTAAAATAACTCTTTATTTGTAAGTATAATTTTCTCATTAAAAAACCTGTACTGCATACTATATTTTATATATGTAAGATTTTGTAGGCAGTTGATATACTTTTTCCTTAATAAGAATGTCTATTTCTGCATCAGTAACAAAAATATTATATCATAGTTGAAAAATTATTTTGATAAATGATCCTCTATACTATAGTATCACTACATTCCATCTATTTCTATGCAATTACTGCATTTTTTTACACATATAATGTGGAATAACCTCAAAAACTTTCTATCCCTTTCTTACATAAATGTTACTCAGGTTTAATATATATTTTATAAGTTATACAAATTTATTGGGGGAGAATCTAAGTCTCCCTTTCAGACTATGCTTCAGATAGACACTGTTTCTTAAAGTAGGATATATTAGTCATTTTCCCTATATTCCTTGGAAAGCTCTTCATGTGAATTTTCACAAGTCATAATCTTTATATGTTGAAACATATTTTTTATCTTTCATTTTCATCATATTGTTAGTTATTTGGACATTTTGCATGTAATCATGTTTTAATAATATAATTATAATCCATTTAAGGCTAGTTTTTCTTTCTTCTTTGAAAAGTAAATAAAAAATTTGTGAAGCTCTGACCAAAACTTCCATAAATTATAAGAGCAATATAGAATAAACACTAAAGCATCTTTTAAATTGTCAGCCAAACAGCTGCTGTACTAATGAGGAAAAAAGAATGTGATGTACAGTACATCTGTATTCCTTTATTTGATCATAATTCATTAGAGATTTCATTTGTTGACACCAAATGCTAGTTCTTTAAACTATGATGGATGCAGTTATAGTAAAATACTAACATATAATTATCTGTAAATTAAATAAAAGTGTTGAACAGGATTTTATTTATACATGATAATATGTTGTGACATTCACTTATTGATGGGCTCCAAAAAAAAGCAATTTGGTCCATTTGTAGCTAAGCAATTATATAATAATTATTTTAATATTGAAAACAATTATTCAGATGTTACATGTATTTAGTTAATTGGGTTTCCATTAGCAAATGCAGCATTACTATATTTCATCTGAAATGGAACATAGTTCCTCTACATTGTAATTTTTTAAATTACATATACCTAATAGTAATTCAGGAAACAAAACATTACTGTAGTGCTGTAATTCGTTGGACAAGATATCATGAAACAATGAGCATGACCTCAAATATCCCATGTGTGACTTTGAATAAAATATTTACTATGCTGTGCCCTGATGCGATTATCTCCAACATAATACTTTAGAGTGACCAAGGGGTTTGCAGGTCAACTCTGTTTGTTCTGGTCTACTGAATACACTTTACAAATAACAGTTATGTGTGCTATATAGAGAGAGATCTCACAGAAATATTCTCCAATAAATGATTAACTTCTAACATGATAGGGTTAGATTTGAAGTATTAATCTTCGTTTGTTTGGATTGCCATATCATATTCTTGGAAGCTTACACAATATTTAACTTTCAGAGTTGTGGAGGTTCAGCAGTCCAAGATTAGGGTACTAGCATGGCCAAGTTCTGGTAACATTGTTCTTCTTGGCTTGCAGATGGCGGCTTCCACCTGTAACTCCTCAGAGTGAAGGGTAGAAGTTCTGATGCCTCTACTCTAAGGAGGACACCAATTTCATCATGGAGGCTCCACTCACATACATCATCTAAACCTAATTACTCTCCAAAGCAACATCTTCTAACACCATCAATTTGCGAATTAGGTTTCAAATATGGATTTGGTATTGATACAATCACTCATCCGTAATATAATCTATATATTTTTTCTACATTTCCACCATATTCTCATCTTTCAAGGTCCTACAAAGTCAATATTTTATATCCCCTAACATCTAACCAATATACAAATAAGAAAAAAGGAATGCAGTTAATAAAGTCTAGGTAATAAAATTTCAAAGAAATTCAGTTTCATTGTTCATTCACTAAATTGAAACACACAAAGATTTCTATAAGAACTTTCAGGATATAGGCTTTAGATTACATTGTGTTGACAATTATTTTGTTTTGTTAATTACTTTATTTTTCTACTTTCAAAACTAAATACTAGAAGTAGGTGAGACTGAGGGAGAATTACTAGAAAGCAAAGAGCAGAGAGACCGAAGACTTAAAGAGAAAAATAACACATTCAATTTGCAAGATGACAAAATTGACATGACTTGGCACCTGAGCATCCTTCTAGGTGGCGACTTCACCACCCCATTGCCCACTAATAACCTACACACTCTCGCTTATGCTCTAGGCGTGGTCAAGATTCAATGGGGTTTGAAAGCAATTATAACACTATGAGGGGTTATTTCCGCAACTCAAAAATTCATATGATGAAGTCATGTCTCCAAGTGTGCCCTTTGTTGGAAATACTGACATGGTGAATGAAGTTAAGATGTGGTCATTTTGGAATAGAATGGGGTCCAAATCCAGTATGATTGGTGTCCTCATAAAAAGAGGAAATTTGAGCAAGACACACACAGAGAGATATCACGTACAGATATAGGCAGGAATCAGGGAGATGTAGCAGAAGTCATGGAATGTCAAAGATTGCTAGTAAATGTGAGAAGCCAGGAGAAAGGCATGGAACATATTCTCCCTCAGAGCTTCCCAGTGAATCAACCTTATCAGTACCTGGAACTTGAACTTGGAGTTCTAACCTCCAGAACTGTGAGACCAGTAAATCGTTGTTGTTTATAACCAGTTTGTGTTTCTTTCTTATGGTAGTTCTGCCAAATTAAAACAAACATTGCTCTAAGAATATTTAATCAAATAGAAAATGAACTCACTTGTGGAATTCTCAGACATTCTCAGGTCCTTTCCGTAACAAAAGTCCAGATTTTTAACTTTATGTGAGAATATTTTTAAAATGGACTGAAACTGGGTTGATAACTTCTATGATTTAAAATGCTTTCCAAAGTGTTTGGAAAAAAGTTCCAATCCAAACTTGATCAACAAGAGTGAAAATATTACTGATAATGGATGCCTAATTTCATTCATTTTAATACTTTGTACACTTTTCCCAGAACTGAGTATATTGGTCACTGCAAGTAAGCTACCATAGTTATCTCAAAGAAAAGAAAAGATCCTTAACATGTAATAAGAAAAGGGACTCTGGGTAATATTTTATACTCAAACATATTATTTATTTTCATTTTGTATATGAAAAAATTAGTCTACTATACAACAGTGATATATAAGTGAGTAAGTCATAATACCGTGGGTGCTAAAATTTTTCCTAAAATTTTAAAAGAATACAAAAGAACTTAGAGAGATTGATATTACAAATATATGAAGTCATAATTTTGTTGTAAAAACCTGTGGTTAGATATAGAATTATGTATTGTCAAATATAACTTGCAGAAGTTCAAGTGTGTTTGAAAATTAAAAACGTAAGAATTTTTAAATCCATTTACGGTAAAAAAAATTGCAAGGATAATTTTCACACAACATTACAACATGTATTGCATAGTATCTCTGACTGTTGTTTAGAATTCTCACCTTTTTATTTCATGAGCTTCCTATCTGACATTTTGTTTTAAGATTTTATGACAGTTTTGAAAGCTGCTATAGTGGTAGTTTTCTGAGTTGTTTTAAAGCAACAGTTTTAACACTTTATAAAAGCTGTCAGTGTGATTTAGGACAAAAGAATATTTATGAAAATAAATTTGGAAAACAGAATCACCCTAAAACACAGTTAATATTTTTCCTTTGACATTAACATTTATTCTTTCCTGTGATTTCAAAGTTTAATGTAACTTGCAAAAGACACTGATTTAGCTATTATGTTCTCAATTTGTAAAAAGTGATACATAATGTATATCAGTTAAAATGTTTTACTTTCATTAGTGACATAAAAGAACCATATCCCAAAATACATAACTGTAGCAATTCTTCTTGTTTTTAAAAATTAGCAATCAAAAGAATTTAAAAATATCATACTAGCCCAAACTTAGTTTTTGACTTAATGTAAATACTAAAGCCTACCACTTAGTGAATTTCCACTAAATAGGACTGTGACAACAACAAAAATAACATGTGATAATTTAATATGGTGAAGGAGAATCAAGGAGAAGCAAAGCCAATGTAATCGATTGGTCAGAACTCAGGTTGAGGAAGGTATGGTGTGGAACATCGGTTACTGATACCAGGTGTCAGTGTTGCCTTTATTTTCTATTTTTTTGCCTTTAGAATGAAATTGCATCCTATGTTGAAGAAAACTCATACAACTTCTTGAAGGACCCTTTGGTAATAGTCAAACAAATATTATTTTTATTCGAGTAGGTTTCCCCACTCCTAGGTGTAGGACTCTAACTATTAGTTGTAAAGGAGAAGGAAAAAAATTAGGAAAAGCACTGTATTTAACGACCACTGTAATGGAACAAATGGATCCAAACAAGTTGGTCAAATTTCCCAACATTTTATGCTCACAGTTTCTGTGAATCGGGAAACCTGACACGGTTCAGATAGATTATCTCTGGTGCAGGTAAGCTGTCAATCAAAGCTCCACTGCCTGAGAGTCTTTGTCCTGCTCACTCATGTTACTACTGGCAGATGATGTTTTCTCATATCGCGGGCATCTCAGCGAGGTTCCTTAATGACACAGCAAGTGTTTTCCTCAGGACAATGCAAGGCAAAGGGGAACACTAAACACAAAAGTTGCCATATTTTTTAAACATAGTTTCAATGTTATACCCCCAACGTTCCATCACATTTAAGTTATTTGATGTGAAACAGTAAGTCTAGGTCAGAGTAAGGGGAGGGTTAGTAATAAGGGAACCAGGAGACAAGGACAGATAAGGAAGGGGCATCCTTACAGTCTGTCCACCACAACCATCAGAGTCCGTGGATATGTTCCATAAGTACTTCAGCAAAACATAGGAGACACCAGGATTTTAAAGGAAAAAGTTAATGTCCTAATCAATGAAAATAATGCACATGAAGCATTATAAAGTATTCAAAATATTTTACATTTTATAATATTTAATAACACTAATAAAATAATTCAAAGTGATCCTTTTATATAGTTTCACTTTCTATTATATTTTAGATACCTGAGGTTAAAAAATATTGTGTACAATAAGATATGGTGAGAGAGAACATATTCGCATAACGTTATACAGATGGCTATAACTGTTCTATTTTACTGTTAGTTATTGTTGCTAATCTTCTACTGATCCTAATTTATAACTTGAACTTCATGGTAAGTATGCATCTGCAGTAACAAATATGGTGTGTATATATATATGGTTTAGTTCTATATGAGGTTTCAGGCAGCTACTGGGGGCCTTAGGACCTATCTCCCACAGATAAGAAGGAACTACTGTGTATATATAATGTTAGCAAAATAAGTAAAGTTAGGATCATGTTAAATACCACATGGTTCTTGATTGAAACTTAAAAGGCTATACAGTCAAGCAATATTGAAGACAAAATAGAACAACTGACCCGAAAAATAAAATCAAGTTTTGAATGAACATGTTCCTTCCTGTTTTTGATTTGTACACGTCTTTTCCCTGTTTTCTAAAATCAAAATAAAATCTGACCTAGAAGAAGATAGTCTCACCAAGTACCTAAAATAATCTCTAAGGATTTTATACATGATTTCAATATTTCAGCATACATGACAAATGAAAAATAACCATGTTTTTAAAAGGCATAAATTGATTAAATATGGAAAATACAAAATGGGATAGAAATAATTCTAAGAGGGAAAAAAAACTAGAAAACTTCCAGAACTGATGCCATATGGCAGTACTTCTTGAAACAAAAGTCCCAGTTAATAAAGATACAATGTCATGTATATTATTTCACATAAAATAAACTTCAAATTAAAATAAATAAAAAACCAATATGGGGCCTCCCTGGTGGCGCAGGTTAAGCACTGTCCTGTGTAGCTGTCGGCAGCAGCAACGCCCGGAAAGTCGGGGAGAGTCCCTCTCCTGCCTCACCGGCTGCTCCCCTCAGCAGTGTATTTCTGATCTGACTGTTCTGCTCCCCACTCTGTCTCTGGGGAACCCTCTCACCGCCCCAAACCTCTGGACTGTACCCCAGCCTGTATGTATAAGTAAATAAATCTTTAAAAAATATATCACTTATAGATTATATACTTCCAATATATGAATACAGAAAAGACAAAGCTATGAAGACAGAAAAGTAAACCACAAAATCACAAAGCACAAGAAAGTGTTATAGCTCTATCAATGTTAGGCAAAGTCAACATTAATGTGAGGGTGTTACCAGCAATAAAGGAAAATATTTTTGTAATAATATGAGTTATTCTAAATTTAATATACCTTATATCATTATCTAAAAAATCAATGTTTTTTAAATGAGAAATTGGCACATATTCATTATGTTAATGCTTTATGTTTAAACAATGTTAAAAATCTATTTCATTGCTAGAGCAACAAGAAAATAACAGGTTATAAAAGATTACAAAAATGTTCAGCAACTTCTAAATTACATATAAAGAACACTACACCAAACAATCGCATCTGAACAAGATTTTCACGCCCTTAGGCAATTTTTTCTATACTTAACCAAATTACCTGACGCAGAATGAATCAGAATATATTTTAAAGTACAAAGATCACAAAAAGTTTTCTGAGCAGAGTGAAATCCAATTAGAAATTCATTGCCTAGTTAGTTCTATGTTTTCAGCTTATTCTCAACGTTTTATTTAAATGATTTGGGACTAGGAATAGCCAACTAATTCCAAGTGTATTTTCTTTATTTTAATCTCTAGCCCAGAGATTTTCTTTTACCAGTGAAGCAGGGCATAATAGATAATACAGAACCTCAAATTGAATACATATTCTTATGATACTTGTTTATATGATTATCTTTATTTAAAAAAAAATAGAAATCTTTGCAAATCTTACTAAAAATAGAAATCTTTGCATTCTAACTACTACTAATCTTTGCATTCCAACTACTATGCAAAGAAATCTTTGCATTCCAACTGCTAAGCTACTTGCATTTTGACCAGGACAAAATGTCTTTTTCACAACCACCGAACTGACAGGATTACCTAAAGTCAGTTTTCACAGATATAACTCTTCATGAATAACTATTCAGCTAGCTTTGAACCAATCTTCTATGTGAACCTGAGCTTCTCTAGCTGCACAAATCTCTCATAAAATATCAGGAAATAATGTCCTGTTATATATTAATAACATAATGGTCATGAACAGGTGAATTTATAAAGTTTGCAATATATGAAATATATCACCATTCATTAAAAACAATTGACAGGATCAAATACAATTATCAAAATAAAGATAAGAAAAATTTAGCAGGTTATTTTTTTGAAGAAAATGTTTTGTTCAAAAATTTAAAGATTGCATTCTTCATCTCTTTTAACTGATACTCAATGAACAGATTCATGTTTTATCATGACATTCCTAAAAAAATTATTAAAAAAATAGGGCCAAGAGTAAACTTCGTGAGTAAAAGTAATCAACATTGCTAATATTAATAATTAGCACATCTGTTAATATTTACCAAGCAACATTACTACTGTTTATAAGATCTTTTACCTCATTCCATTGTAAAAGAAATCCTGAGAAGTTTATTAAAATTTTACAGATCAAGTATCTGAAATTTAGAGCATTTAAGCCAGTGAACTGAATCCAAGTATGTCCTAATTCAGAAGCTACATTTCCAATCAATATACCTCATGGGGGATCCAATTTAATATACCCATTACTTAGCTTATTGTTTGTCAATTCACAGAATGCATTTAGGTTCTGAAGATTAGGCAAAACTATTTTTCTTCTGTGCATCATGCTATTTAAATAAATTGAGGCTGTGTAACTATATGTGGCTTTGAATGCATTGTAATATCTGCTAATTCTAACATCTTGTCAGTTTATTATTAATTTTGATTGATTTTCTTCTCCTCATTATTCTTATTTTCCTGTTTCTTTGCATGCTTTATTTTTGTTTTCTTTTGTATTCAAATAATAGGAACTGCTGAGGATGACTGGATAAGAGCCGTGGGCAGCTATTACAAAGAGGTGCTACTATCTTTTAGACTAAAGTCCCTTTTTGACCAGTTGTCTAAATTGAGGTTGTAGAATGTCATGGATCCTGCTGGCGCTAATCAGCCCAGTGCATGAGCCACTGCAGAAGTTCACGTAATCATGATTTTCCTGTGAGTCCACTTAACCAATTTTTCTACCACTATTCCATACACACTTTTGGCCCTCTCTCCTCCCTATTCTCTTTAACTCAGAAGACTAACTTTGTGGATTAGTGTCTCCTAGCTTTTATGAATATTTTTCTTTGTTGATAAGCCTCTACATAAACATCCAATATTTGCCTTTGTGATTCTGACTTGCTTTACGACACACAATCCGCTTGAATTTTTTTCCATTTTGCTATAAATGGCAGCATTTCATCTTTCCTTCTGCCTGAATATTATTCTATATGTGGATATATTATATATTTTTCATTAATTCTTCTATCAATGAGCATTTGGGTATTTCCATATTCTTGCTACATAGTAAATAATATCTCAATAAACATTATAGAGCAGATAACTTTTAAATTGATGGTTTCATGTTCTTTGGGTGAATGCCAAAGAGTAAATTTCTAGGTTATATGGTGCTTCCATATAAATTTTAGTTTTCTAAGTTAAATACAGATTACTTCCAAAATGGTTGCCCCAGTGTACATTCCCACCAACAGTGCAACAACAGTCCTATTTCTTTATATTCTCTCCAGCACTTATTAATAGGGGTCATTTCATTAATGTGTCATTTTCACAAGTATGAGATAATATCTTATTGTGGTTTTGACCTGCATTTCCCTTATTAAAAACAAGATGAACTTTTCTGTGTGTATTGGTATATTGGGTATTCTTTATGGTGAAATGCTGTTCAGATCTTCTGCCCTACAATTTTATGTTGTTTTTTTTTTTTAAAGGAATGAATTATCTTGATTACGTACAGAAAGAACTGGTAGCAATAGCTGATAGGGGAGGGGAGAACAATGTGGTAGGCGGTATGGGCAAACAGAGACTCAGTTTTAATTGTACAGTCCCTGGGAATTTTTTATTTTGATCAATGGTTAGATTTTACCTTTCAATAAAAAAAAAAAGAAATCACTTTTTTTTAAAAAAGCTACATTTAAAATATACATTGATTTGAAACATTTTCTAGTGATCTTAAAATGAATATTGCTAATACAGCTCAATTCCGCTTTAGAGTTTGTCAGAAAATATAGAGAAAATCAGGACTGATTTTGTATCACGAGAAAGTATCAGAATATAGGTGACCTCTGAGACTCAAACTACTTTTAGACATTCAAAAATAGTAATCATATCACTAGTAAATAATACTAAAATTTCAGCAGTATCTTCTGGAGGAAATCACTTAATTGCTAATTGTTTCTATTTTTAATTTGTACAGAGATTATACATCCTGCTTTTTAAATTGTTATTAAGTTTAGTGACAGAAATTTATATTAAACATACAATGTAGGGCTAAGTACATATTAAGTGCTCATTGTGGCTAAAAGTAACATGAAATAAAATAATTTTTGTTTTCCTCACTACGGTAACTTGAGACTTAACACTTTGTGTGCCGGCCATTTTCTGTGCCACCACATGAATGGTATAAGCATTCAATAAAACACACACAACTCCTGAACTACTGGATATTAAAAAACTGTAATATCTCTCATAAAACACCTAACACTTTCACCAAAACAATGTGTAAAGTTTCCAGACTGAGTACAATCAAAGAAATAGCTCCTAATAGTTCCAAATAATCCACCGTGGCGTGAAAAACCGGAGACTAGATGAACACGTATTAATACGTGAGCAGACCACAAAGTGTTACTATTATGGCAAGTTGGTGAACAAACAAGTATACTTAGTTAATTATCAAAAAAATACTATAAAATATTGATAATTAGAATGCTACAAAATCAAATGAATTTATTATTTTCATCCTAAATTAATTCAAATTATATTTTTTGTTATAAAGATATTGTTTATCAGTAAGTAACACTGTGAAATAGATACATTAAATAAAATTATATCACTTGTGTTTCATATTAACACTCATGATAATATATGTATCCATTTTTGCTTAGTTTAGAAGGGAAAAATGGTGCCTTTGACTTCTGTAAGAAGACCAATAATATAGTTTAAATTGTACTAGACATCACAGATACATGCAACATTGAATTTGCACAAAATTGCTATTTTTTCCCTACTCACATAAAAATCCAATTTCCATTTTAATGAAGTTTTCTGCAAGCAACATATATATTTATAAATATTAAAATCTATGCAAGTCCAACTGTGACAATAAAGTAACTTTTACTTGTGTTATATCAGTTCTCAATATATTTCATAGTTTATCCTTTATATGTAAAGATAACATTATTAACCAGTCATTAACTGAGCAATTGCACTTAGTTGTTTTGTCACGAACAGTAAAATTTTTGCTCTGAGCAATCTTAATTCATACATTATTTCATTATTTAAAAAAAGCACTTTCATGAGCTATGAATATTTGCAGTTTTATGACTGAAAAAACTATTGTGCTGTTTGAGTTTTAACCAGATCTTCTTATCAAAACTGAAAATGCTAAATTCTATGTGATTCCATTTAAATGATATTCTTGAAAAAGGTAAAACTATAGTCATGGTAAAAAGTCAATGATTTCCAGGACTGCAAGGAAAGAAATGGAGGATTGAAGAAGTGAAGCACAGATTTTTAAGGGTGGTTAAATTATTCTGTATTATACTGTAATTGTGGATATATTATACTAGAAATTTGTCAAAACCCATACAAATTCACAGCACAAAATGCGAAACCTAATGTATATAACTTTTAAAAACTCATTTAGGAGGTTGGGAGAATAAGCAAGATCAAATGTAAAATGTGACAAAGTATATGAAACACTGAGAGAGGTGAGAAAAAAGGCATTCACCTAAGTAGCAATCAAAACTAGTGGAGTCTATAAAAATTATTATCAAGTGAAAATGTGGACAGCAATGTACTCTAACCAATAAAGCTGTATTTCACACAGTTTGGGTAACAAAACTGATACTGCTGTATGTATGCTAGAGTTTCTGTAGCAGATGGTGGGAGCCAGGTTTCATGCTGTTGGAGTAAGATTCACAAATAAGTCAGAATGTAAATATTCCTCCCTTAAGGAAAAAGAGCATCCATTCTCACTCCTAAAGTAGGCCCAGTTGGTTGTTTCCAAAGAGTATGGCATGGGAAGGAGGAAAAATGAGTACCTTCACAGTGTAATTTATTTTTGTGAAAAACACTCTCTGCCACTAGATCAATGTCAGTATCACCAGAAATCAAGTTGATAGCAAGTACCTTGATATAGGTCATGAAAATAGCCTTCTACCTCCCTGGTCTTGCTCTCCAAAGGCCATACCACAAGTCTAATCCTGACAGTAACATCACAAAAGTTGTAATATGAGGGATATTCTACAAATGTCTGGCCTATATTCTTTAAAATGTCAAGGTTATAAAAAACAGGGTAAGTCTAAGAAATCGACCTAACAGGAGGAGCCTGAAAAGATGTGATGACTGCATGTAATGTACTACCCTCGAACAGAAAATGTTAAAAAGTTAGAAGCTAATAAAATATGAAAAAGTGGATTTCAGTATACTGATATTATTTCATTAATGCAATAAATTTACCATACAATGAAAGGTATTAACACGAGATAAAACTAAGTCTAGAATATACAGTACTTGTCTGTATAATTTTTGCAACTTTTCTGAAATTCTAAGTGTTTTAAAAAAATCAGTTCATTTTAAAATAAAAAATAACTCAAGAAAACGGCTGGATTTATTTTTATTCTATTTCTTAACCTCTTGAAGGCTTTTATTATGCTTGTCTTTGTTTTGCATTTGCTTTCAAGATATTCACGTAAGATTGGTTTTCTGTTAAATCATGCCTTTGGTTAGAACATGGTTCCCTATTGTTTCCAGTTTTTGAACTGTCTATATAGCATTTCTTTTGGAAAATAAAAGCGAATAACCTGATGACCCTCTTTCTTCTAATAAACAAGAAGAAAACTATTGATATTTCTGAATTATACGTGCACTAGTTAGTTGATAAGAGTACTCTAAGGAATTCAGAATTGCATATTGTCATCACAGAAATCTGGAAGTAGTTTTCAGACAAAGGCATAATAAATTATTACATTAATAAGGAAGAAAAATGCAGTTTAAAAAGTCCTTAAAATATGTTATTGCGTTATAACAAAATGTGTAATTATAGAATTAAATTTTCTGTTTTCTCATTAAAATTAATAGAAATATTTTAATCTGAATAATTAACACAAATTAGCAAAGAGCTTATTGCCTTATACAGTATTACATCTGTCAGAGAAATAATACAAAAATTGAACCTAATTTTAAAAATTAAGAGGACATAAAATATAGTTTGAAGTGAAACTATGCATAAAGTTCATGTAAAAAAAGTTGCATAAAATATAAGCATAATGCAGATGTCCAAAAATAGATGATTGGATCAAGAAGATGTGGTACATATACACAATGGAATACTATTCATCATGGAAAGAAGATAAACACATGCAATTTGCAGCGACATGGATGGAATTAGAGGGGATCATACTCAGTGAAATAAGCCAGAAAGAAAGAGAAAAATATCGAATGGTTTCACTTATAACAGGACTATAGGGA
>PVIJ01004174.1:0-31388 GCA_004024925.1 Scalopus aquaticus | reverse complement strand
GGGGGGGAGGAGGGAGGCGGAGGGAGGGAAGGAAAAGGGCACAAAATGGAATAGAAAAGAACACAAGGGACCATGGAGATGGCTCACGGGTGAATTGGTGGTGGGCTACCCAAGGGGAATGCAAAATGTAAAAGACATAAATAACAATAAAAATATATATTATAAAAATATATAAGCATAATGGAAAATTATTTTTTAATGATTGATGGGTATATAAACTTGAAAGTGTATCACAGTTTCTCATGTTTATGCTGAAAATATCTGTTGCATGACATACAGAACTTAACATGCACTTCTTCAATGGCAAGCAACAATAAAATATGTGAAAATCTAGTCATAATATTTAGGAAAGCATTAAAAAGACTGACAAAACTATAATAAGGAACTCACCAAAATACTCATTTTAGTCATTCTAGCCAATGTGGCAAAGTAGTTTTTAGAGTGAGAAAACCTTAAGATAAATGTAAAAGTTTGTAAATGAGAGTATAAATTATAGCATCCTCACATGAGACCTCCCACAAGACCCTGGCAGCACCTGCCCAGAGCAGTGAGACCTTGGACTGGAGAAGGTGCCTGAATGGCCAGCTGATCTTAAACTGAAAATGATCACACACACACACACACACACACACACACACAGGAAACAAAAGAAGATCAGAAAATGTTACCATATCTCTGAAAGGCTGACAACAAATAGAAGATTTTTCTTTTACTGAGGTAATATTGGAAACTATTTTCTTTAACTGAAGACCTGTATAGTTGAATATTTAAGATTCAGGATAATACATTCTATAGCTGCTTTTTCAAATGCTATTGCAAAACTCAAAGTGTTAAAATGTGCCTTATTATAGTAGTGGCACACTCACAATTGATTATTTAGAATAGGCTGCTTTTTTCCATAAATGTTTGAACCTTAGGGATTTACTGTCTACATCCTGTAAAACTAGACATTTTCAAATTCTTAACTTACAGAAGCCCAGTCAAATAATTATGCGTGTCCATAGTCATGCCCAAAAAACAAGAGGGGTTAGTCAAACTAAATATTTTATGTCTTTTTAAACCAAATGTATAACTTCCTGCTAACTGATAAAAGTGTACATCAAATTTCCATCACTTAAAACACCAGTTTCCCTAAAATAAAAGGAATATTAACTGAGAATGAATCCAGCATAAATATCTGAAGGAGAGAGTCTGAGTGTCTCAATGGACAAAGTGTCAGTAAATTCCTTATGTGAAAGTGTTCATGAACTCCGGATGCAGCTCTGTGATGAGTCTTGTGGACTTAAAACTGCTAAGTGGAAATTCTTTATTTTAGTTGCAAGTTATCCTTGATTCTATAAGTCAATATATACAGGGAACTAGAGAATACTACTATGTGTGGTCTTAGAAAACATAAAGATTGATTAGCATCTCATCTATATAACACAGATGCACAAGTACCATTTCCTGTATATACCCATGCTGTCCTAATCAATTTTATAATAAAATTTCTGTGTTGAACTTGGAAAAAGAGTATTATTTAATGACTTTCTTCAAGGCAACAATTTTTAACCTATTACCAGAGAACTCTGAGATATTGTGCCAACAAAATGTTACTTTTCTGGTCAAGTTACTTTGGGAAAACAGAATGCAATTAACCCTCTGTTATATATTTACAGTACAAACTAACAGAAAAGCCACTGTAAAGCTCAGTAATCTGTCTCACTTTGTTTAATCCTTAGTTTTCAAAATATATCTGAATTGAAAACATTTTTTAGAGGAGAGAAGTAAACAGTCCTACTATAGAGAATGTATATGAGGCAAGCTTGTACAACAGCTGCCCATCAATCTTTCTCCACAAAATAGACCATTCCTCCTATTATAAATCCCTTTCATTTTTCAGACACAGATGGGTCATAATAATCTCTTTTTTAAACTATATTTTTTACATTCTTATTTATCTTGGAGGCATCGCAAGAGAATACAGGGCCATAATATAAACCTTCACAATTCAGTGCTTAAAACACTATCCTGAACACTATGTATTCAAATAGTACTGATTATTTAGTTCTTGATATTTTTGACATAAGGTTCACCATTTTAGTATTTGATGAAGAATGAGTTCAGCGATAATTTGTGCTGTTTGGGATTTCTGTGCACGTGTGTGTGCTAAATTCAATACCAAAATATAAGGGAAAGGAAAGTCCAAATTATTTCTTAAGAATCAGAGTGACACATGCTTGGTTTAAGTTCTGAAATTTACATAGACTTACATTATTTTAAAATCACTAAGGAAGGTAACAAGATGAAGGGCCAGAAGTTCCCAATTCTCATGTATCCCATAAAAGCAACAAAAAAAAAAAGTAAGTAACCAACTGCATGTCAATGAAAGTAACCCAGGGAAAGCTCTAGATATAAGAAACAGCTTAAAAGCCTGCAGAGCTCAAAAAAAAATGAGAGTAATTACATAAAGGAGTACAGAAACCATTTTACCTGTAATACCCCATCCTCCAGCCTAGAGAAGTTTAGTGCTAGGAGGGATCCCCTCAGAGAAGTTATAACTTATGCAGGGAAGGGGAGCAAGAGCTCCAGGAGCCTCACTGTTGAGGACTTTTGCAGACTTCTCTACCTAGGTCTCCATAATTTTCATCAACACTGATCTCAGCTGATGAAATTACCCAGAGTACTCCACTGCCTTCACTCTCTGGGTTTGAAGCTACTGTTGCTTTGATTCCTGTACCTCAGGAGCTGCAGTCTCTACTGTACCCCATAATTCTGGTATCAGGACACTACTGCATCTCAAAATATATGATTAAGATCTGCTGCTACTCTGAGTACTACCCTTAGTACAAGTTGGTGACCTTGCAACCTTTGTCTGAAGATCCCACAGTCACCATTGCCACCTCCAGGATCTTCAAAGTCTTGACCACAGAAAACACCTTACATGCCAACACTGATTTCAGCAAACAGAACTGTACAGACTATACCACCGTGTCTTCAAAGTCACCTGCAGGTGAAAGTCTTTCCTCACCAAAACCAATATGAAGTAACTGAAGAGGTGATTCAGTCCTCAAGTTCACAGACATCAGTACAAAGCTATTAGAAATCCCCATACACAAGGAAATACAACATCTAAGAAACAATATGATTTTCCAGTAATTAGCCCAAAAGAAATGGAGATCTGTGAATGATCTGAAAGATAATTTAAAATAACTATTTTAAGGAAGCTCAACAACAGTCAACTTAATGAGTGCAGGAAAATGATACTTGAACAAAGTGAGAAGTTCTAGTAATAGAAATAGTAAAAATAATCAGACTGTAGAACAGGAGAACACAATGGATAAAGTGATATATAAAATAGAGAACTTCAATAACAGTCTCAGCAGGTAGAAGAAAGAATCTGTGAAGTTGAAGATTGAGTGTTAATCCCTTTTACCCAAACATGGGGAAAAAGAAAATGAAAGTGAAAAAAGTGAAGAAAACACAGGTGAATCATAGGATACCATTAAGCAGAAACACTAAACTTACTAGCATGCAGAAAGAGAAAAGAGGGAGAAAGGGGCAGAAAATTTATTTGAAGAAGTAATGGTGAAATATCCCAAATCTAGAAAGAGACATGTCTACCCAGGTACAAGAAGTTCAAAGATACACAAATCAGATTCAATATAAAGAGATCACATTATTTAGCCATATAAAATAAAGACATCCTGCTATTTGCCACAGCATAGATGAAATCTAGAGAGCCTTGTATTAAGTGGAATAAGACAGATAAATTTAAAAACAAATGGTATCACATATGGAATTTATTAAAAAGTCTTTCTTTTTTTTTTTTTTTTTAGGAATGGAAAATAGAATGCTGGTTTCCAAGGGGTTGGGGTGGGTGTAGATGGGGTGTTGCGGGTCAAAGTATATAAATTGTCAGTTATAGAAAGAATAAGTTCTGAGAATCTAATTCAAAGCTTGGAGACTACTGTTAATGTGGTGAATCTCGGGAGCTGTGGTGGTAGACCTACGGGGACCACACCTAAATAGAGAAAGCAAACACTGTTCAAAAGTCAACAATAGGGGGCCTCCCTGGTGGCGCAGAGGTTGAGTGCTGCGCTGTGGAGCTGTTGGCAGCCCACGATGCGAGTTTGACGCCCAGCCAGGGAGAATCCCACATGGTGCGGCGGACCTCTCCTGCCTCGCCCGCTGCTCCCCTCAGCAGTGTATTTCTGATCTGCCTGTTCCGCACCCCGCTCTGTCTCTGGTGAATCCTCTCACCGCCCCACGCCTCTGGCCTGTACCCCAGCTTGTATGTATAGATAAATAAATCTTAGGAAAAAAAAAAGTCAACAACAATGTAAGGGGAAAAAAAACTTCCTCTAAAAATAAACTTCAAAAATAAAAGGGTATTGTACGCTTTATAGTTGCAAAGAGTGGATCTTAATCAGTCTCACCATGCAAAAAGCATTAACTGTGTGCGGTTATTACTTTTCATTAATTTTATTATTCATTAATTTTATCTAGTAATCATTCTACTTTGCATTTGTATATCACATCATCATGTTGTCCAGCTTAAATACAATTGTATTTGTCAGTTTTTCCTCAAATTTCAAGTTTTCCTCAAATTTCCTCAAATTTTAAAAATTTTAAAACTTCTGTTGCTTATTCAGCAAACAATAAAGTTAAAGTACAGATATTCATTACTTAGACCTACTTGGTTTGAAGAGAAACATTAATAACAACATTGTTTTGTGAAATGGAGACTGAAAAGACTGAAATTTATCTACCAGAAAACAGATGCATTTTTATGAATTAATAAAGATATATTTGAATTAATATCTACTTACATAAAATTTCAAGATGTCTTCTCAATCAGCTGTTTTAAAAGTGACTAGAAAATATCAAGTGTTAATCATATCCCTGATTAGTATTATTCAGATTAACTCAAAATTATGTGAATTATCTTTTTAATATCAGAGTCAATTATTTTTGTCTCACTGTGCCATTAACTGATACTCTCCATGAAACTTAATAATATATTGTGAAAGCTTTAATGATCTCTTTTGTGGTCTTTATCTCTTTCATTTTAGTTTCACTTTTTCTGATACATATGAAGTCCTGAGATGATATGCTCTCCTGTACAAAACAAGACAATCTTCTTTAAAACTATTGTAAAGAAAAGCTACAATGTTTCCCCCTCAGAAGTAGCCTTATTACACTGTTCAAAAATGTATCAATTTCAATTGTCTTCAGTTATTTCTAATAAAATAGTCAATAATTTCTGACTAGCATTTATCAGAACAATCTAAATCTTCAGAGAATTGTCCACTGTATTTCATATTTCACAGAAAAACATTATATTGTTCACTCTTTCTCACACACTTGGATTGGAGAACAGAAATAAATTCAGTGTTCTAAATATATTCTACCATTTTGGGGACATAAATGACTGAGATCTCTAAAGAACCTCATAAACTACTGCTATTTCCTTTATGGTCAATATAGATCACCCACAGTGTCTATTTATTTCTATAATGTTCAGAAATAGATTTTGAGCACTATAAAATACACCTGTCTTCTTTTGAGGCATTAGCAATTTTTACTTGAATCATGTCAGGATCAATGATTCTCAATGAAAACTCGGTAAATATTTATCTGCAGAGGTCTCATCTTTAAGTCTAATAGGTACTACGAAAAAGAAAATCAAGGCTACTGATCTATTTCTTTGGCAATAAATCACAACATGTTATTCTAAAGCAAAATACTAATAAAAGGAAATATAGTATTTTATTTTCCATGCTCATTTATATTTAAAATAAAAAGTCAGAATATACTAACACGAAAGAACACTTTTTTATTAACTCACACCATGTTCACATGGCAAATGACATTAAGTTTTGATATATTAAGAAATGTCTGACTTAGGCCTCCCTGGTGGCGCAGTGGATTAAGCGCAGCACTGTGGACCTGTCTGCACCTGTGACGTGAGTTCAATGCCCAGTCAGGGAGATTCCCACATGATGCAACAGACCTCTCCTGCCTTGCCCACTGCTCCCCTCAGCAGTGTATTTTGGTTGATCTGCCTGTTCTGCTCCCCACTCTGTCTTTGGTGAATCCTCTCACTGCCCCACACCTCTAGCCTGCATCCCAGCTTGTATACAAAAATAAATAAATCTATAAAAAAAAAAGAAATATCTGACTTACATGAATATATTTGTAATTAAACTTATAATGTCAATGAAATTTATTCTTCACTATTGTTTACACTGATTTATTTTATGCTAAATTCATATTATTTAAATGTACTAATCTTGTAATTTATTTTTTATTTTACGATTTTACTAATACCTAATTTTCATTATTTTTATAGATGTATTTATATTAAAATGCTTACTAAAAGTTTTCAGCAACTATCTAAAATGAGTTTGCTTATATCCCTTTCCCCTTTTCAGTGACTTTTGAAGAATCTTTCTGTAACATATATCTTACGTATCAAACATATTTATTCTGCATACCATTTACTTAAGTTGAAATATGAATGTATGAAAACAATAAACCAGGTAAATGTGTGCTTACATGTAACAAATCTGTAATACAGTGTTTGTTCATTCATCTATCTGTACGTTTATCAGTTCAGATGATTTATAGAAAGTAAAACCTCTCAAGTCAGCTGAGAGGAAAGCTAAATGATGCTATGGATTGAAAGAGACTCTGAAATGCGGAAAATGAGAGAGAGCTAAAAATCTGTATGATTTAGGCTCACTATACCCTGTCCCCTTCCTCCATTGATGTGGTCAACAATTTCAAGAACATTAAGAGTCTTAGTTCAAAAACAGGAAAGTATCAGAGGGCTACTTTGTAATCTGTGAATTTTTCAAGCAAACACATAAAACAAACAAAAGGTCTATTTTCATTTTAATAATCTTGAATTTAAACCCAAATCTAAGAAAAAAAGTAATTCAGAGAATCTAAGTTTTCTGGTCTACTTGAAAGAGTCAGGCCAGAACTGGGAATATAAAGGAAAATAAGGTCATTTCAAAAATTCATATTAATTTTATTGTAGCAAAAAGTAGAACTCAAGTTCTTATGGAAGAAAACTTTTATTTTCTTTGATATCTTAAAGATAGCATATTGTGACTTCTTTCCCTTTTTTACCCCAAGCTGCAGTAGTGCCAACTAGTGTTATGTCACAACCGTTCTGGGTTATTCTCAAATTCAAGGTAAGGGCCCAGCTAGGAGTATTCTGTGTGTGTGCATGTGCATGCATATGCATGCATAATTTAAAACTACCATGACCTGACTTCAAGTAATAATTTCAAATACTTTAATCATTTCAACTATTCATGTGTTATTCCAATGGGAAAGAGTATCTACGCTGCAAATGATTTCTGCTATATAGTCACTGATAAAATTTGTGTTTCCTGTTTAAAAGACATCATCAGCTCCTTTCCTTGGAAGAGTTTGCAGAGAACTCTTCCAGAGAACATCTATGAGAAATGCTGTTGCCAGAGAACATCTATGAGAAATGCTAGCTGCCTGTCCACATTTTAAAAATCAATGAAAAATATGGGTGATGAATTTTCCAAGACTAGAAATTATAATTTGTTGTTCATGGATCAAATTCTCATACAAACTATGGATGGCAAAAACTACTAGGCTATTTTTTCCTTTTTTTTTTAATTGTACTATACTGAATTTCCTAAAACAACAAAGTATAGCTATAGTAGAACTTAGTGTGGACAGAAGCCTATAAAGTGTCTTCCAGTCCATTAGGATTCTGGTTATTGCATTAAAGATTATTGCAAATAATCACTGAAAAGAGGTCTGAAGGTTCTAGACAGTCATACTCTGCACTGGTTGATACCTATGACCTTAAGTTTGATAATCCAACATTGAGACATTGAGCATTTAATAAACCATGAATAATTCAAGACTCTCATAGAATATATGAGCCCCTAATCTCATTTTTACTCTATAATAGGGATGAAGGAAGGACCAGCTGGAAATTTCAGGACTTCATCAATAAATATTCAAATAGCTCAAGGAGTCTTGGTAACCTTCTTTCAGAAGATGGTATGTGTGATATGTTTTAGATAGACTGATGACAAAGAGAGATAGAGTTGACAGAGATAGAGAGATGATAGAGAGATAAAATGGAATCCTAGTCAGCTATAAACAAAAGATGAAAGCTTGCCATTTGTGACATGGTTGGAAATGGGAGGGGTTATGCAAAGTAAGGACAGAAGGAAATATAAGCTGATTTCTTGGCTATGTGGAAACAAAACAAAGGAACAGACAAAACTAAACAAACCTCAAAATATAACTGTAGAATTAAGGTTACTGGAGTGGGAGGGTGGGGTGGGATCAAATTGCAGAGGCTACACAACAGTCTGTGGTGGAGAATTATGGGTACTTACATCTTAAGAGGTGTGAATCTGTAACTCTAAATCATATACAGCATTGTACAACAATATAACCTCAATAAAAAATAATAAAAATTTTTAATTGTGGTGCTTTTCATATTTTACAACTTGGTTGTATAGATCCTAGAAAACACATGTGTAATGTTCATAAAATTAGATGTATATAAAATACATTAGGATAATGTATTTGCTCTGTTTTTAATTGCTTATGTGTTCTTTTGTGGTTTTTCATTATAACCTTGTTGCCATTCAGGCAGCTAATTAACCTCTATTATTAGTTGCTTTCTCCACAAAAATACCCTCTGCTTCATATTTAATTACTTTTTCTAAATCCCAGAACCACAAGGCTTATGAGATGATAAGGGCAAATGACTATCTGTGGAGTGGAAAACATATTTTTTTCTTGGAACAAATGCATATATACCATTAAGACATTATTGTATTATTATCAAAAATAAATAAAAGCAAGTAATAAATTTAGCAGTGGATATCTTTTTTTATAAAAAGTTTCTATGGCAAAAATGGCAACGTAGTATATACCTAAAATCATTTATGTCCTTTAAAATTAACACGAACTCCCAACAGTACATTTAGCACAAAAAGGGGACACCTCCCTGGTGCCATAGGGGTTAAAGTCTTGGCCCTATGAAGCTATCATCAGCAATTGCAGCATGAGTTTTAACTTGGGCCAGATAGTTGACCCACATGGTGCAGGAGACCTCTCCTGTCTCTGTGCTGCTCCCCTCAGTAGTGTGTTTCAGTAGATCTGCCTGTTCTGCACCCTGCTCTGTCTCTGGTGAATCCTCTCATCCCCTGTACCTCTGGTCTACATCCCAGTTCTTCTATGCATAAATAAAATAAAATAAAATACCATTAAAAAACATATAGCACAAAAGGTTATTTATTTCATGCAAAATGATGTTTATAATTTATTTTATTAAATGATTATTTATATTAAAGTATATTTGTCAAATTTTTAAAGAACTCAGTCATTTAAAACACAAAGAAACCAAATATAAAGTGTAAATTACTAGGAAGGCAAAAATTAGAGGCCTAGTGAGCAGCAGAGGTCACAAAGGAGGTACAGAACATTTTCTCTTTTATGTTACATGTTGTTCAGGACTAACTTACCAGCAGAATTGTATGTCAGTATAATAGAATTAGCAACAACAAGTTCAAATATCATTGTCATTATTTTTCCTATTCAAAAGTGACCTAAATTTGGGCATAAAAATAAGTGTGTCTGTTTGAAAAAATGAATTTTTCTACGGTATGCACATAAAGCTGCCTATATGAGTCACAGGATAACAGAATGTTGATGTTACAAGCACTTTATCTGCCAATATTTGTGGATACAAATACAACTGATATAATTTCTTAAAGGTATATATATATTTTTTTGTTTCTCATTAATAGATTATGATGCAAATTCATTGGCAATGCAAATTCTTCATCATAAAATGAAAGATTAAATCAAATAAACATGCAGTGTTAACTGTTAAAACCCATGTTTTAAAAATAAACATTCCACTGCTGTTTATGAGGCATCAAATAAAAGTTTCAAGCATCACCGTAAATGTGACTTCACAGAAGTTAAAGGCATAAATTACTTTGTAAACATTCATAATACTAAAGAAATGTTAGATTTGAGAAGATTGGAAATTTGTGATTGTCCTATAGTCTATAATGTCCTTAAGTCTATAGTGTCCTTTAGGCTATAATACAAGTAGTTCCACAAGAGAGTGTCACTTTCTTACTAATAAACATAATGCTTTCTCTTCTAAACTCTCATTCATCGACTTCATTCATCAGACATTGCTTAATATCAATTGTATTTCATTGCCTTTCTTAAATCATTCAACAATTTCTAGCAAGGATCAATGAATGTTCAGGAATGTGTAGGACAGTACTTGATGTTAGCCTTAGCAATACTATGAAAGAAAATTGCAATTTTTAAAGCATTTTATGCACTTGATCATTATTTTTATAACCTGTCAGTGAAATATGTTACATTTTAGTGATTCTCAAAAAAATGGCATTTAATATTACTGTTTTTTAAAACATGGAATTTACCAAAAACATAACTCTGTTGCCTTTAACTTAAGGGATTAGTAACTAACAAAAATAAAATGCATTTTATTAGTTTTTACTTTAAAATACAGCAACATGACTTGAATTTTTTAAAGAACATTCATATTCAACTTAAAATGATCTACTGTGTTTATTCACTGAAGTGTATTTTATCATTTTATCAATTTACATTAATTCAGGCTTTATTAAGGAAGAAAATCTAATTTTGGAGATTAATATTTGGAAAGATGCTTTACTATTCCATTGATTTAGATTTAGCCTTATTTTTTCTTTACATTGTATTCATTAACAAGATGTATTCATTCATTAACATTATTATACTTTAATAATTCCTAAATATTTGTTAATCTATTCCTAAATATTCTGTGCACTGAGTATTTTAAAAGGTGTTTTTCTGATTATATTTTGTCATGCAGTTTTTCAGTTATGAAAAATGAAACTAAAATATATGAATTTATTTAGTTACATGTGTCTGGCTACACTGCTAACTTCCTTATAGTTCTAGAAGTTTTCTTTCTAGTAGATTTTCTTGTACATACCAGACAAAAAAACATGGCTTCTGAAAACAATGAAATGCTGGCTTCTAAATGTTTCCCCTCTCCCATATATATATGGCTCCATATATATCTACAATTAATTTACTAAAACAACATATCTAAAACATATATTTTCTTTTCAGAGTATTAAATGAGAGAATATTGTCCAATTATATTGAAAAACATGATCACCTCTCTGATTAAATAATTGTATTCTGTTTTTAGGTTGTTCCTTAACAAAGGCCTCCAAACTTAATGGTTTAAAGTTATAAAAAAATCATTTTACTTCTCACAATCTCTGTGGATCAGAAATTCAAGAAGGCTTTGGCTAGGTATTTATGGTGTAGGTGGCAGTAGATGCTGGCTGGCAGGACCTAGAATGATGGGGCTGATGAGGAGCTCACAGCCAGAGACTGGCCGGGGATCTCCTTGCAGCTTGTCTGCTTCCTCTAGGCATGGCATCCTCAGAGCGCTTGAGTTTCATACTTCTCAACTGAATGTAAAGAGTGAATATTCCAAAAAGCAGGGCAAAAAATTTATTACCTTTCTTAACCTAGACACAAAATTGTAATTTGCATCTATTCAGACCCACATATTCCAAAACCAGATTCCGTATCTTCCAAAGTACTCCATTTGTCAAGCCATCTCCTAAATTTTAAAGCTCACTCACATTCAGGGGAAGGAATTAAGACTCCACATCTTGATTGGTGAATTGTCAAATAATTGGGAGTCATATTTCAAAAAAGTGTTTAAACATTTTGTAAGATTTTTCTCTTTAATCCTTCTTACATTATAGGGTAAATTTTCTTTTACTCTTAGTTAATTTGAATATTTTTAATGAGCTAAAATTGGTTCACATTGTTGTTTTAGAAGTATAGCATGTCTCCCTCCCACCCCCGCCCTGCCTCAGATGTTATTACCACACTCAGGTTAAAGTAAAGTGCATACTTTTCATCTATATCAGCATCTGGCAATATGATAAATATATTTTTCATTCCAAAAACATTTTTAATTTTGACCATGTACCAGAACTCCACAATGGATCTTGTGTATATGGAGCTGAATCTGGCAAGGTCATTGTCTTTCAGTAACAGAAACATACTAAGTTGAATCATCTCAATTGTTATTACCCTCCTATTGTCCAGAGTACTGCCTGACTAGAACCATGTTTTCATGAATAATGTCTTCTTGATCTGTCCATACCACTCTTCTTCCCTCAAACCTCATAATTTCCAGTCCCAACTATCAGTTAATCATCTTGCTTCCAAGCTCTCTTGGCCACCTGTGACTATGCAGGTGTTTCTTTTAACAACCTTTTTCCCTTTGCAAAGCAGCAGTGGCAGCTCTCCTGCCCACCTGTGGCTATGCAGGTGCCTCTCTTTTTCTTTCTCATTTTCCTAATCTCTTCTTTTAAAAAGAAATAATAAAAATAGCCTTGTTTCCTATTTCTCTGGGAAAAAAAAAACTATCAGAAGGCTATGTATACCATCATAAAATTCTCCCATATAAGCTCTACCCCTATATTCTGTCCTCCTTTTAGTTAGAGCGGATGAATTCTTTATGCTTCCCTCTTTCCCCTTTTATATCTGTACAATATCCCATTCTCAACAGACTCAAAGATTATTCTCTAACCAATTCCACTCCTTCCTACATTATTAAATTTTATTTTCTATCAGAATATTCCTATAAGAGAAATATCAGACCTGCATCTCTATTTTTCAAACAAACTCTATAAATCCACATGTGCATCTACATACTGCTCTGATTCTCTTTGTAGTAAAAACACTTGAAGGCTTTACTAAAGGTTTAGCTTTTCTTAGATGCCATTTCACCTTTGAAGTCATAGAAATCTCTATTTTTCCCCATAGACCACTGAAACTGTGTTGCTCCAGATCAACAATATGTTGTAGAGTTCAACAGGTATTTCCTAGTAAGCTTAGCTAAATAACCCCATCACAGCACAGCATTTGACATAGAAATAATTTTATTGAAAGACTCACTTCACAATTTCAAACTCAGAGGAATGGATTAATTATTTCTCAATTTATCCTGTCCTGAGGTTTACTAAAAATGCAGGAGATTTCTTTTTTTCCCCTTTGGTTTATGTCTCTAAATTGATTTTTGCAAAAAAAAAAATAAGAAATTTAATATCAGGGACAAAACAATGTTTATACAAATAAAACAAAACAGGTTTATATTTAAACTCAAAATTTAGTGAAGATATTCAGATTTCTCTTTCTTCAATCAAATGTATTGATTTGTAATACACTTAAATAATTATTTAATTTTGCGAGTACAACTTCACACCCTGATACGTGCCCATGCCCCACTCCCCATCAAAGCTCCAGTGCCCACACACTACCACGTTACCTCCCACTCCTTCCTCTCACCACTATAATTTTTAGAGTCTAAAAGTTTAAGAGTTATTTTTTGTGTGTGTTTTGCCACTTTTTTCCTTTGGTTATTTATATTTCACAAATGAGTGAAACCATCTGGTAACTATCTTTTACTCTCCAATTTACTTCACTTAACATAAACACCTCAAGATCCAACTATTTTGTCCCAAAAGACACTATTTCATCTTTTTGAATAGCTCAGTGGTATAGAAATGGCATTTTAAAGAAAAAAAAAATGTAGTTAGCAGTAGCCTACATGAAAACTCTCTACAAAGAGAAAATATCAGACTCTATATTTGTAATCTAAGAAAAAATAAGCAAAAAAGTTAATCAATATTTATACAAGCCATAATGCTATAAACACACACAGACATACACATAAGAATGCATAAATACACATGTATATATATGTATTTGCTTTTTTTTTTTTTTTTTTGCTTACACGGTATTTCGATCAAAATTTGATTTCATGTAAAGGTCCCCTTCAAAAAATGAACAAAATTTTTATTCTACATCTAATCTTGATTAGTTTTATTAATTACAGAATTATTTGACCTTAAAAGATTAGCTAAAACTTCCCATCCACCTACTAGCTGAACAAAAGGATTAGGAATGTTCCTGCAATCCATTCTCTCCTTTATCAGGGACAGCCAGGGAAAGTAAAAAAGATGATCGATTCGAATCCCCTTATAAGATGCTAATGATACACCTACTGGAAAACACAAATAATATTATTTTCTAGTGCAGAGTCCTTATCTGTGTGTCAAGAGTAGATTACATTAAAACCAACACAAAGAATCTATGGATTTATGGTACACAGCACTAATATTTTTATGTACGCTATACAATTATTGGAATAAAAAATGGAGGTGTCTTATGAGTGAGACAGGTCCCTTTTATGTACACAATATGCCTCACTCAGAGACTTCTTATATTGAATCTGAGTCAGAAAGTATTCAAACTTGGCAAGAAATGACCTGAAAGACAGCAATGATATGCTGGAATTCTCTGTGCATTCCCTGTGCCTTGTAATTACTTAAAATTATTAAAACACTTGAAACTGGTGAGATTTCTGATTCATATGCATGTGGTTTGACAATTCAACCTTTGTTTTATAAAGCTGTTATCAAATTTTACTTCTGGTAAAATTTGAAGTCTTCAGAAAGGTGCAAAATTAGCACAAGGGATGCCCATATTTTCTTTAATTAAATTATAGAATTTTTTATATTTTGCTTATTTCAGCTCTCTATGTAAAAAAGATTAAAATAAAAATATAGTGTTGCATTAGAAATAAATGTATTTATTTATGTATAAATATATATACTTTAGATATACACATATATTCATATTACATATACAAATAATAATTCATATATGTTAAGTATAACAGAAATTGAAGATCAGACTTAAATTCTCTGAAAATTAAAAAATGCCATAAGCAAAACATAATTTAGCTTATTCTGAAGAATAAGTGAAATTTAACTTAGGTTGTTTCTTATAAATGCTTCTAAAAAGTTTGTGAAATTCATGCAGTTCCCCCAAATTGGCATGAAGTAACACTGTTAATCTCCCATAACTATGAAAATCTACTGTAAAGTCAACCATTATAAAAAACAACTAGCCTTCACATTTTCATGATGTAAGCTTTGAAATAACAAAGCGCTTCTGAACCTCATTCCACTGTTAGCTTAGAATTCATTATTTAAAAGCTGTTTTTGTGTGCACAATAAAATCTTACTAATTACTATTTTATTTATCAGTCAGGTGTCTTTAACTCTACCTTTTCAGACTTTAATATGTGTATACAGATACGCATTTATATACACATACATATGTATGTGTGTATAAATCTCCGTTCAAATATATGTGTATAGCTAAGTTTTTATCTATATGCATAAATCGACATAAATGCATAGTGCATATGTATAAATGCATAACTATATACATACATAAAAGAAACACAGAAATACACACACATATATATAAATTCTATACACACATACATGTGTATAAATGTCCATTCACATACATGTGTGATATGTGTATAGCTATTTTTATATATGCATGTATCGATATAAATGTACAGTGCACTGTATAAATTCATGCTATATATATATATAATACAAACACATACACATGAATACATATATATAAAATCCATATCCACACATATACAGCAAGCAAGAGAGAAAGTGTGTACCTTTTGAGGGTGTGTAGTAGATAGTATAGTATGCCTTAAATAATCTGCGGTGTACTTCCTACATTCAGGGACAATTTATTGTATGACTGAAATAGAATAAAGATAAGATGTGTCATGATTACTACAACTCTAACAGTTAATCCAGCAGTACTCAAAGTACAATCCTCAGATGGAGGAGGTCCTTTTCTTAGATGAAATCAAAATCATATAACAATAAGAACACAATATTGGACTTTTTCACTGTGTTAACATTTTAAATTGAAGGTGTAAAAGCTATGGTGAGTAAAACTACCAGTACATCATAATGAATCAAGGCAGTAGTATTAAGATATTATGGTAATATTCATACTTAATGTAATTTTTGAGGGTTTGGAGTTCATTTTAACATTTTACTATTTTCTTTCTACTTGTCCCACCATTGTTTCTTTTTCTACATTTTCATTTCTGCCTTGTTTGCTTTATTTATTTTTTTAATATTTATTTTAATTTATCTATGCCTACAAGAACTGGGGTGTAGGCCAATTGTGTGTGGGGTGCGAGGATTCATCAGAGACAGAGTAGGGAGCAGAACAGGCAGATCTACTGAAACACACTGCTGAGGGGAGCAGTGGGAGAGACAGGAGCAATCTGCTGTGTCATGTGGGTTAGCTCCCTGGCCTCAGATGGAACTCATGCTGCAGTGATTGGCTATATCTTAACAGCACTGAGACTTTAACCACTGTGCCACCAGAGAGGCCCTGCCTTGATTGCTTTAAAGGAATACTAATTATTATTCTATTCCTTTAGTGACTAATTGGCTACCAGCTTTATATCATTGTTCCCTACTAGGTGTTGGACTATGCATTCCTAATTTACTTTAATCTACTTGAAAAATATTTTGTATCCAATAATTTGAAATATAAGTACCTTTCAAAAATGTATTTTCATTTATTCTGTGATTTTTTGCTATTTTTGTAATATAATGTCATATCTACATGCATAATATACTAAAGATATCATTATAACGCATACTACAAGCACTGTCTTTCAGAATTTGCAATATTTTAAGCTAATACTAATTAGAGAATAATACAAATTACAAAATTCCTAATTTATTAATTACTTATTAATACAAATTCCTAATTTAACCATTAGGAAAAATGTTTAGATGATCTTGACAATATAAATTGTGGTAATTTTGTGGTTAATGTTCGTAATTTACCTATACAGGGAACATAAACATAGTTCTACAAAATAATGAAAAATTTAACTTAGATATTATAAATATAGTATTAAATCTGATAGAAGGTTGAAGTGGAAAGGGTGGGAAAAGGTGGTGTTAATTTAGTAGTTTAACAAATTTAACTGAAACAGAAGTAATTAGAAAAATTTATGGCATTTAATGTTATAAGACATACACATCCAAACAATAAATGAACTTTAAAGATTTTTATTTCTTATAATAGATAACGTGAGCTGGGGAAAAGTGTATCTTTTAATTCATATCATTTTTAGTTAGGGACTGATAGATCTTAGGTTAATTAGAAAAATCAGGAAATAGAAGAATAGGAAAATATGTAAATCTTTAAAAATGAACACTAGTAAAACTAAAGAGACATAAAAGTTAAAAGGAGCTACTTCTAGGAGATGACTCCACCCACAACATGGCAGAATAGATAGTTTTTGATAAGCCTCTTATCTAAGTACAACTAGGAAAAACTAACGTTAGTTCACAGGAAATTTCACTAGTTCATCACCAGTGACAGGCGACTTGCTCATATAAACAAAACTAAGGACACAGCGTCCAAATCCAGAAAAGGCAAATAAGGCATCATACCTGCCTAGTAATCAAGGAACAACTGAAAACAAGATGGAAAAGAAGAAAGAGAAGAATCGAAGTATAGAGACCTATATAAAGGACACAGAGTTCAATGACCCAACAGAAAAAAATATTAGAATAACAATAACAATAAAAATTTAAATGAAATCCTAGAAGTGTAGTGAAATACCTGAAATGTAGAATCTTAGAAAAACAGATCTTGGGAAAATTATCCAGGAACAGAAAGGGTTATTCATTAAAGAGACTGGAGATATTAAAATAAATACACAAAGACATGCCAAATAAATTTATAACAAATATGAAAAGTATATTATGTAAATGTAAGCTGGAAGAAAAGAGAACTTTAGATACTGAAGAAACAAATATATAAATGTCCCAAGTGGAAGAGCGGGAAAACAGGTTTAGAAAAAAATGAAGGATCTATGAGAAATATCAGATTCCACTGGAGAAAAAACAGAAGGACAATGGGCATTCAGGCAGCTAAAGAGAGAGAAGGGACAGGGATCCTATTCAAGAAAATAATAGCTGAAAATTTCCCAAGCCTAAGGAAAGATTGAACATGGTTACTCAGGAAGCAGAAAGGACATTTAAATTTCTATGTGAAATGTTACCTCACCAAGAAAAATTATTGGTATATTACACTGGTCCACAAATTTTTACAAAAGTCATGTTACTGAAATAAAATTAGTCATTTCCTATCAATTCGTATGTGCTCAACACAAATATGACAGTCAAATTCTAACTGTGGCTCTAGTTTTTTTTTTTTTGTAATCTGCAATAAATGGATGGTTACATCACAAAATGCATACCAATAGTAATAGGCCTACGGTTAACACCTGTAAAAAATCACATCATACACTACTTCTCAGATTTCTTCGCTTGTCTCTTGCACAGCTGTTCAGGAATAGAATAGATGAAGATGGTTACCACTGTGCAAAAGCACAGTCTTAAGCCTCAGTTTCGAAGAGTCTAGAAATAGTCTCCATTCTTGTTGGTCATGAGTGATTACTAAGGCATTCATGAGGCCCTCAATATCGGAACAGAATACCAGACTACTTTCCTTTCTGAAGAAAGGCTCCAACTGCTGGTTGCGCTTTCGACAGAAAGTAATTGTGACATCTTCTTCTAGAAGATTCCATTGTTGGAGTCTTGATCCTAGCAATTCTGCCTTGTTCTTGGGTAAGTCCAAATCACGAACCAGGTCATTTAGCTCTTTCTACCTTAGTCTGAGTGGGGTTGATGATGCACCACAGTGAAAATATCGGTCACTGCATGCTGATGGAACAGGAGATCAGGTCGGCTCACTCTTGTCCTCATCAGATGAATCAAGAGAATATTCTGCTGGAGCTTCTGGAATAGGAAGTCCCTCACCATGTGGAACTGGTCTCAATGCAGACAGAATGTCTGGGTAGACTCTTCTCGACATCTTCTGCTTCACTATTCCGCCGGAAAGAGAAGGAACTAAGCAGAATTAACAGTCTTTTCTGTGGTTGCTTGGCTCTCTCCACACGATGGCGACTGCAAATGGCATTGATGGTCTTTTGCCATTTAACCACTGTGAAAGCTGTGTTGGACATGGAGCACAGCATAGATGCGTGGCCCAAGGCTTGTCTTGGTCACCAACCTTGCATCCGAAGTAAAGATGATAAGCCTTCTTCACTTGAGAAGTGATACTTTTCTTCTCGTTGGCAAATGTCACTTCCCCACAAATAGAGCAGAAATTGTCCATGCTATTTACGCACTTTTGAGGCATTACTACTCTGTATCGTGCCTAAATGGATAAAATAATAACAGTTCTATGGAACAATAGCTTAAACTGTCTTGCACAAAGTCTGAAATATTTTCAATGCTCAACCTTACCGACAGGGCTTATACAGTGCACTGCTGGCGTGAGCTTAACTTCAGCAGCTGCCTGGCAGTCGTATTGCATTGCATCAGAAAATGATGTAATCAACTCTGGATGATGTGTGCATGATGGTATTATGCAATGTGATGCAATATTACATCACTCCAGGCTGATTTAGGATTTGTTGCAGTCCTACTGGATAAATTTACACAGTGAAACATACAAAATGAATTATATGAAATATCTTCAAAACGAGAGGTAATAAAAAATTTTCAGGGTTATAGTCATGTTCAGCACACCAAGATACTACAGATTAGGGCCTTTTTAAGTCAGTAATCATCTCACTGTTGACCAGTGTTATCAAAAGCCAAGGATATAAAACATCAACGGCTGCTAGGAGAAAAGCAAGAAACATACAAAAGCACCTCAATCGTATTTTCACCAGACTTATTGACAGACATTGTCAAGACTAGGGAAGAGTAGAATGACAAAGTTTAGTATCACACATTCTAAAACACAAAAATTGCCAACCAAGAATAATCTATCCTGTGAAATTATCATTCAAATATGATGAAGAAATAAAGGCTGTCCCAGACAAAGAAAATCTAATGCAGTTTAATTTCATAAGAACTTTCATCAAGATGTGTTGAAAGTGGGCCTCCCTGGTGGGGCAGGGTTTAAAGTCTCAGCACTATCAAGCTCTCACTAGCCACTGAAGCATGAGTTCAATCCCCGGCCAGGGAAATAACCCACATGGTGCAGCAGACCTCTCTTGTCTCGGCTGCTGCTCCCCTCAGCCGTGTATCTCAGCAGATCTGCCTGTTCTGCTCCCCACTCTGTCTCCGGTGAATCTGCTTATCCACTGCACCTCTGATCTTGACCCCAGTTCTTGTATGCATAAATAAATAAAATAAATAAAAAGAAATGTTAAAAGTTCTGCATGAAAAAAGGAAAAAAAATCTTAAGAAAAGTGATAAATAGTATACAGAATTTGAATTATGAATATGACCCAATAGCAAAATATTAAAAGGGAAGGAGAAAAGGATAGTATCAGCTCAAAAAAGAATAGATAACAAAGTTTTATACAATTCTCCTGGTAACCATGAAACAAAAATCTTGAATAAAGATATTTAAAGGAATTGAAGAAACTGAGAGAAGCACTAGGGAAAGTGATCCAAGTGAAAAACTACACAGAAACACATAGAGAATAAAAAAAAACAGATGCAGATAACCATAAAACACAGGAGAGATGGCAGCAAATGAGCATCATATAAAAAATCAACCTGTAAATAGCTTGAACTCATCAATTAAAAAAACACAGAATCACAGTTTTTATTTTTTTTAAAAAAGCATAACTCATCAGTATTATGCATGCAAGATTCCCACATTATATCTTAAAGCAAATACAGACTTAAAAGGATCAGCAAGGTATTCTAGCATTATATTAGATCAAGGGAACTATTCATCAAGGTGCTATAACTGTCATCAATATTTAGGCATATAACATATACTCATATGCACCTAAATCATAAAACTACTATTTATAGCAGCACAATAATAATGAATGAAGCATGTACATATATGGAGGTGTAAAATGGTATTCCCAGAATTACAAATTACATAAATGATTGACAAATCAACAAAATTGAAGAGGGAGAAAAAAGTCTTTTGGGAAAAGAAATTGAGTGTTTCATTCTATCACATTCACATTTATATTCTATTGAATGTGATTGGAGGAGGAGCAGACTGTTAGAAAACGTCAGAGAAATCACAGGGAAATTTCCCAATTATAAACAGTTTCTTAGTCAAATAAGAAAGAGAATTGAGAGCAGACCCTGAAGAGCTTAGAGCTTGATGTTATACACAGTTAATAAGGAAAAGGAGGAAACAGCTTACCTTGGGAAAGTGTTTTATCCCCACAATTTATACCCCTCTTATTTCTTCTAGAATTTAACACTTGTATTCATAGAAATGATTTTATTATTTTCAATATATACACATATATAGTAATAAATAATACAAATAAAAAAGCAGTTACTTCTAACAGTAGAGCTGGAAGTAAGGAAGCATTGGGGAAAAGACTATTATGCCTTTTTACCATGTTTTTTTTTTTTTTAATCACACATGTATTTGCATTACTTTACTGTTTCTTTTATATTTATTTTATTGAAGTACCACTGTTTTACATTCTCGGTAGTATTTTGACAGTACAGGATTTCCCCTCTTAGTTGTGGTCATGAGAGCTCTGCCACCAGCATAGTTCATTTTGTCGTGCCTACCCTTCTCAGATCTCCCCTACCCATCCCCTCCTGAATGTCCAGATCTTTATCTGCACTACTTTTCTATTGTAAATATAGCAATCACCACAAATTTAGGGGCTTAGAACAATAAAAATATATTATTTTATTTTTATGTAGAAGTCCCAATATATATCTCCTTGGACTGAGATCAAGTTGTGACAAAGTTGTCTTCTTTCTGGGGGCTTTAGAGGATATTGTCTACTTGCCTTTTCAAATTTTAGAGAATGCACACATTCCTTGGCTGATGGCTCCCTTCCTGTACCTAAAAGCCAATAATCTTTCTGAACATCCTTTCATAATTTTAATTCCCTTTGACTCTTCTCTTCTGCCTCCTTCTTCCCTTTCTAAGACCTTATTATGTATTATATTTACCTGGATAACTATGGATAATCTTCCTACTTTAAAGTTAGCTGAATAGCAACCTTTGTGAAGTTAACCTTTTCCATGTAAACTAAGAAATTCACAGGGATTAGGATGTGGGTATCTTTTGAAAATGTCTTCATTCCACCTACCACAGTGCTAGTACTTAATATGAATTTTAAAATCATAATAAGTTAATTTGAATAATACAAATTTGTACAAAACTATCCTTAGCTTATCCCAGTATTTCTTTAAGCATGGTCTGTATCTTGCAAATCACCTGTAGGGTATCATGCTTCTGGCTAAACTCACAGCTATCATGCAGGAGAACTTCAGTGAATCAGAATCTAATTGCCCAGAATCTAACAAGTAGCTTACATAATTTTAACATATTTCAAAATTTGAAGTCTACTGGTTTAGCTCAAGTAAAGTATTTAAGGAAATGCCATTTTCTTTTATTTTTTTAAAGATTTTATTTATTTATACATACAGCAGGGGTACAGGCCAGAGGTGTGGAGTGATGAGAGGCTTCACCAGAGACAGAGCAGGGAGCAGAACAGGCAGATCAGAAATACACTGCTGAGGGGAGCAGCGGGCGAGGCAGGAGAGGTCTGCCTCCCCGGCTGGGCGTCGAACTCGCATCGCCGCTGCCGACAGCTCCACAGCGCAGCGCCCAAATGCCGCGCCAGCAGGGAGGCCCAGGAAATGCCATTTTCTGAGGAAAGTACTAGGACACAAACTAACTTGAATTATTTGACCTTAAAGAGACAGCTCAGAAAAGATAAGTTTAAAAATTAGACCTGTATCCAAGATATTTCCTGGAATAATATGATGAATAATAGATTCAAAAAGAAAGGACATGTGATGTCTTACACATATTAAATCATTCAAAAAAATTACAATGAATGAATGTGGAATGATGAACTACCCACTGGAGGGAAAAAAAAGAGCAGAAATATATAGAATAAAACAAAATATATTTATGGGAAGTCTGAAGAGTAACAAAAGATACATCTCAATACATAAACAATTGATCCTAGTTTTAAATTAATTAACAAGGTACACAATTTATTCTGAGAATTGATACCTGTTGGCATTTATAATAAACATTTTACATAGTATACATAGAAACTTAAACTAAGCAGCAATTTGTATATATTATATGATGTGTTTTATACACACAGAAAAGAAAAGAAATTGAGTATATATAATATACTCAATATATATAAATTATACATATATAATTTATAAGAAAGAATCAGTAGAAATTTTAAACAGTAATATTCCTGTTCCTCCTTTGTTGCTTATGCATGAAAAGTCTGGTCTTAGTAACTATACTTAATGAACAATCATTAATCACCTAGTGGCAGACTCTAACAATAAAAGCAGAGTACATGGGAGGAATTTCAAAATGATTCTTAAGAACTGCCATGAAATTTCAAGTTCTTTGAAGTGATGGAAAATTTCATAAAAACACTAGTGCAGGAAACTAAAAGTGCAACTTTAAAATGTGGCCAAAGCATAAAGGAAATATGTTTCATTTATCCCTTTGGGTCTCTTAAGCTCTTACTTTTACTTGTTCTCTGGGTCTCTGGTACAGAATATATTATGGATTTGTATTAGTGTCTCTTCTGTAATCAAGTCTTATTTTTTTTCCTCCTAGACCTACCTGCTTAAGGGCAGGTGATTAATTAAGGGCAAAGATTGTATCATGGAGAGAGAGAGAGAGAGAGAGAGAGAGAGAGAGAGAGAGAGAGAGAGAGAGAGAGAGAGAGAGAGAGGTGTGTGGGGGAGGAGGGAGGGAAGGAGGGAGGAAGATTCTTATGCCAGTGGAGTCAGTACCCAGGGTTTAATAGACATTGAATAAAAATCTGTAGTTTGTGTGATTGATGAATCGGAAAAGGAGTAGGGTTATCCTTTAAAAGTTTATCTTTAAATTGACTTCTTTAAAGATAGAACTCATTTATTTAAGCAAGAAAGCTATATGTTTTTGCTTGCTCATTAGTTCCTATTACAGAACTAACTGAAGTCATATCTAATAATTATATAAATGCAAGAGAAATATTTTTCTCAAGAAATTGTTTACAAAAGTATTGAAAATTTTACTTAATCAAGCTCACTAAGAGATTATTTTAATGATGTACACTCACGTTGAAGAGGTCAGTACATTACTAGGTAGGATTAATAAAACAAAGGTAATCCTTCAAATATAATCTAAAGAAGAAAAATGTCATAATGTTCAAGACTGAAAAATAGATCACTGGGAATTCATGACCCCAACAATTAAACTTAACCTAACCTTAATAATATGATTTTCTTAAATTTTTTTAAAGATTTATTTTTTATTTATACATACAAGCTGGGGTACAGGCCAGAGGCGTGGGGCGGCGAGAGGGTTCACCAGGGACAGAGCGGGGAGCAAAACAGGCAGATCAGAAATACACTGCTGAGGTGAGCAGCGGGCGAGGCAGGAGAGGTCTGCCGCGCTATGTGGGATTCTCCCTGGCCGGGCATCGAACTCGCGACGCCACTGCCGACAGCTCCACCGTGCTGCACTTAACCGCTGTGCCACCAGGGAGGCCCTGATTTTCTTAAAATTGATGCATTACAATTCATGTTTGAGAATATTACTACTATATTTTAATTTAGTTTACATTTTTAGTATGTATAAGAAAAATGATTTTAGTGAGAGGATAACATTTTAAATTGAGAACTTAAAGTCAAGATCATCCAGTGCATGTCATTAACTAAATATATAGGCAGTCACCGTAAGATGTTAACCAAACTAAGGTTTACATAAAGACAAGCTTACAAAACTAAACATGGAAGTTGACTACAGAACATATTCAAAAGGGGAGATTGTGGGGAAGGGTGAGAGCAAAGAAGGAAGGAGCACAAAGGACTGTGGTGGTGGACTGCAAATGAGCTGGTGGCAGTGCACTACAGTAGGGAGGTCTAAGAGGGAAAGCCTATACTGCCAAAATACCAACAATAATATAAGCCAATGTCACCTCAATAATACATACACAATACAAAATTTAAAAAATAAAATATTGTTCTAATAACTGTAAAAAATAAAAAAAGAAAACATCTAGTCACATGAGTCCAAGTATGTTAGCTAAAGCAAAGGACTTTCTAATAGACTAAAAATTTAAAGAAGAATGCTGAGAAGCACTCAGTGATACTGATGAAGTATATTAGGACCAGAGGTTGAAACAGATATTGTGAATAGAAAGAGTAGCTGAGGCAAAGACAATTCTCCCAAAGTACAAAGAAGTGCTCCTTTGTATTGTTAACACTTCTTTGTAAGTGAGTAGAGTACTGCAACTGATTCTAACCAATGGACTTTGCAATTATGAACTATGCCACTTCGGTTTCAGATAGTTAAAAGCTAGATGCCTACTCAGTCTCTGTCTCTCTGCCATTGTCACCGTTGTAAGTCATGTGTTCAGATATGTTCAGACGGTTCTCTAGTCACTAAGAAGAGGGTGGCCCTTCCATTTCTACTGGATACTGTGTGGAATATAAACATATTTTAATTGAGGTCATATTGTCTTATTACACAGTATAAATTTCAGGTGTACAGCTTTTTAGTTCAAGGTCTGTGTATACTATATTATGATCATTCTATTGTCAGAATGGGTTTATTTTTGTTTGTTCATTTATTTTGTATCTTTTTATTTCACTAAGAAGTGAAATCACAAGGAATATTTTTCTCTGACTTATTTCATTGAATATAATCTCCTTCAAGTCCATCATATTCTATATATCAATATTCCACTTTATTTTAGAGTTGAATAGCTTCCCATTGTATACAGATGCCATATCTCCTTTTCTACTCCCTTGTCCATGAGCACTCAGTTTGTTTCTGTATCTTGGCTATTTTAAATAATGATACAATGACATAGGGGTGCATACATCCTTTTTGGGAGGAGTTTGAGAATGAGGGTATTAAAAAAATTTTTAAATAAATATCTAGTAGGATTCACCAGTGAATCTATCCCTCTACTTTTATTTTGCTGAGACATTTTAATACCATTTCAATCTCCCTACTACTCATCCATCTGTGCAGATTTTCTTTTTCTTCATGATTCAGTCTTGGAAAGTTGGATTCTAAGAATTTACCCATTTCTTCTAGGCTGTCCAATTTGTTGGAGTGTATACATCCATAGTAGTCTCTTACATGTATTTGAATGTTGAAGTTTATTCTCTTCATTTATGATTTTATTCAAGTATTTTTCTCCTTTTTTTCTTTGTAGTTCTAGGTAAAGGGTTGTCAATTTTATCTGTTTTCTCAAAAACTAGCTTTTAGTGTCATTGATAATTTGTATTTTCATTATAGTCTTTCTCATGTATCTCTGCTCTAATTTTTATTATTGCCTTCCTCCCACCAACACTGAGCTTCATTTGTTCCTTGTCTAATGCCTAATGGAAGTACCATTAGATTAGTTTATTTGCTCTTTTCCCTGTGTCTTGAGATAAACTTGCACTGCTATAAATTTTCCTCTTGGTGCTACTTTCTCAGAAATTCAAAAAATTTAATATGCAATATTTTCTTCATCTATTTCCAGGATTTTTTTTTCTTCATTGATCCAATGGTTGTTCAGAAGCATATTGTTTAACACTCATGTATAAATAAGCTTTTAATGAAAATATGTCTTATTAAAATATATGGGAAACTCTTAACAAGTAACTTCAAAAATATTACATATATACATATATGTGTATGTGTATAAACACATATAAAACCCTAGGTATCAACTGTGGTTTAAAACTGGAAAATTGCAGTGCAATTCTCCTCCTTAACAGGAAAAAAGTAATGCATCAAGAATATAAATGAATGAATAGCATAAAACTGTAAAGTGTGCAGTATTCAAAGAGCATATAATTAGACACCTAAAATGTAATATAAAGGATCCACACACAAATTCAGCAGAATAAGTATGTGACTTTTTGAGTCATTGGATACAAATTCAATAGAAAAAAAAATAAGTATGTGTGTATGTAATATCAGTTAATAAGCAAAGCAGTTTGAAATGCTATTACTTACAATGAATTAAAACACTTCAAAGCAAAGAAGTAATATTTAAAAAATACATGAAGCTTCACATTGAAAGCTAGAAACATTAAATGGGTGTATAGATGGTGTATGATTAGAAAACCTTAATTTAATTTTAATCCAAATTTTCTAGCTTCCACACAATGCAAATCCAAATCGAAGTAGACATTTTTGTTCTTTACAAAATATAACAGGGTAAATGTAAAAATCATATGCAGTAAAAAAATAAAGATAATCCTGAAAGAGAGAATATGCAAGAACAAAGTAAGAGTACTTAGGAATACTAAGAAATGTTAAAAAGTAATAGTAACAAGGCAGAATTGTACTGACACAAAGATATATAAACTGAACAGTGGAACAGAGTGAAAACCAGAACCAAACATGAATTACCTAAGAATGTCAAATGCAACAGAGTGGTGCAGTTTGAGAGCAGAAAAGTGAAGGTAGGAATAGGGAATAGTGTTCCTTTAAATAAATGGCACAGAATCAACTGGATAATTTTTTTTAATGTGTAGTATCCCTAGCTTGCACAATTATCTATTACAAATGGAATGCACAATCCAAACTGAAAGGTAATAATATAGCTTCCAGTAGAATACATGGGAAAATATTTGACTTAGGAATATACAACATATAATGAAAAAAATTTGCTAAGCATATAATTAAAAAATGACATTTTAAGATTAATTTTAGTTCATCGAAAAGCTATCACTTAGAGAGAAAGCCTCCAACTCAATGGTGTGAGAATTTCCAGCACATATATTCAACAAAGTATTTATATTTTAAAATATAATGAATTTCTAAAAATAAATAAGAAAATGCCATCAAAATATGGGCAATCTACATGAAAAAGAAAAAACAACCTCCAATAAAATGATACCCAAATGACCAATAAACAAATGATCAGGTGATTTTCCAGGAAATGAACTCCATTCCACTCAACGACTAACTGACAAAACAGCAAGCTGACAAGTGTGGATAAGGTTAGGAGACAAACAATATTCTCATTCACTCATGGCAGGAGTATAAATTTGTAGAACTACTTTGGACAACTGTTTGACCATAGCTATTAAGGCTGAATAATACTACAGCTATGACAAAGGAATCCCAGTATGGCTCACTATATACCAAACTGAAATGCATACATATTCACTTAAGAGATTTGTGTTTGTTTCTTGCAATAGTTTGGATAAAAGACTCAAATTGCAAACTAACTAAATGTCTATCTACAGTAGAGTGGATAATCATATTGTGGGATACAACAAAACATTAGGTTTGAATAATCTACAACTACAGGTCTCCATATAAACATTTCACAAAAATACACTGAGTGAAAAGGAACCGGGCATAAAGTACATACAGCATGATCCCATTCACACAAAATAAAGCATAATAAAAATTAACCTATCCTTTTAGAAACCAGGGTGGTGATTAGGGGTAATAACTTTAAGGGAGAAGAGAAAGGAAGTTCCTTACTTTCTGCTATCATTTTGACTCATGTTCTGAGCAGATTTATTTAACTTGTAAAAGAAAAATTTCAGAACTTTTATCATCCTCACATCTTTATCAAAACCAAATACTTGAAAAAACTTTTGAATATTATATTTTGGTTTTATTTATTTTTTGCCCTCATCTTTTAGCTTTTCAATCCAAACTGCAGCTTTAATATGTCCTCCTCAGTGCAACTGAAATACCCCTTACCTTAGTTGATGTCGGTCTTATAATTAATTTGGTTGTAATTAATTCTGTTCAAAATTCCTTCATTTTTAAAAAGTCCACTTAAATTTACTTGTATCAAACTATACTCACACTTATGGTTTATTCTTATTTGGTTGTTAAATTGGTTGTTACTCTAGTTTTTTTTTAAAGACTTATTTTTTATTTATACATACAAGCTGGGGTACAGGCCAGAGGCAGGGGCGGCGAGAGGGTTCACCAGAGACAGAGCGGGTAGCAGAACAGGCAGATCAGAAATACGCTGCTGAGGGGAGCAGTGGGCGAGGCAGGAGAGGTCTGCCACGCCATGCGGGACTCTCCCTGGCCAGGGCGTCGAACTTGCATCACCTCTGCTGACAGCTCCACAGCGCAGCACCTAACCACTGCGCCACCAGGGAGGCCCTGTTACTCTAATTTTTAATAGTATTTAAATATTATTTTTACATAATTGTAAGAATGCAAAGAACATGGAAACTATGTACACACATGAAAGTTTGTAATTTAATCTAACTCTTATGGCTGAGATGATTGTTACTATGTTGATATCTGAAATGATGATATTTCTATGCATTTTGCCTACTGGAAGTAATTAAAGCATTATTATGAATATGCATAGAGGTTACTGACCTTTATTTTGTTTTCCACTACATAATATTCTGTGGTGAATATTTTGAAGACTTTTTTATCATTAAGAGTAATCTTTTTTATCATTTTATCATCTTTTTTATCATTAAGAGTAATTTTACTATACATACATACCTCTGAAGCACCCACTGCAAGTCTTTCCTTCTTAAACTGAAACTTTATAAATGCTCATTCCCAAGCTACAAAAAGTTATTTTTTTTAGAATTTATATTCCTGTGCTGTAAGTACAACAATGGACCCTGGCCTAACACCTCAAAGCAGGCTATGGTTACAACTAAATTAACCATCTGCACACAAACCTTACATCTAACTCTTGGTCTGATAATTCCTATTCCAGAGAGACTTGTTATCTACAAAGAAAGGTTAACATACCGCCTGCACTGTACTGCTGTCACAGTAATCAAAACGAGGAGTTAAGTTGCATCACTGCTGATCTGGCTGTTAGGCCAGAGGATTCTCATGTCTCTCTTCTGGAACCATGATATATATGAGACCCAGGCAGGTATTTCTAGAGCATCCAAAGCAAGACTTACACTGTTTAGCACCACAGATATGTCTTCTCACTCCAGTTTTATCACTTGGGCCAAATTTAAAGAAGGGCTTGCCTTATATCACTACCTTCCCTGTTTTTCAGTGACTGCTTTGTTGCAGAGGTACATGATTTCCTGAGGCTCGGCTTCAAAATAATCTATCTTGTTCCTGAATAATCTACATGCTGTGGTTTTCAAATTATTTCAACTGAATGTGGATGGGAGGTTATAGGATGAAGGAAAAGCTGATCGAATCAGGTAAAATCCATGAAGGTGACACAATATTGAATATGCAGGAATAGGAATTGCACACACTTTTGCTAATACATGGGGCAATTTATTCTCTACACATGAGTATGTGTTTCATCAGGATTTTATTTTCGCTGTGAACTAAACTCACCACTCAGCCAGAAATTTCATTGTGATACTCCTGCTGGAAATGCGCTACTAGTAGTCTATTGTAGTGGATCACTTGACAGTTCTTTCTAACTTCCAACGGCAGATATCAAGTGGGCTATTTAACCTTGCTTGCCAGACTGGTAATAAACTGTGTGCTTACGAGTCTCCAGTCTCTTCCTCTGCAAGATTTTTTTCCTAAAAGGAAACACATACCACTATTTCCTAAGATACACATTCTGTTTCCAGTACATCAGTACTCTTGTTTCTCATGATCCCCACTGACAACAATTTTATTGATTTCAGAGAAAGAGACTGAAATTTAGAAAACCAACAATAAAAAACATTATTTTCAAAATTAACAGTATAATACTTTTTTTCTGTCTTTTTAAAAAAAATCATTATATTTAGTTTTTTAAGTGTTTGTTTTAAGTAAGGTAAAGAACCACATATTCCCCAACGCTATTTGATTCTTATATAAATTGAAAAAGTGACAAAACTTGATGCATTTGTGTTTTAGCTTAGCAAATAAATCTATCTTGTTTACATATCTATGAACAACTAATCTTTGACAAAGGAGCAAAGAAAATGCAGTGGAACAAGGACAGTCTATTCAATAAATGGTGCTGGGAAAACTGGACAGCTACATGCAAAAAAATGAAGCTAGACTACTACCTCACACCCTGCACAAAAGTCAACTCAAAATGGATAAAAGGCCTGGATGTAAGACCTGAAACCATAAAATGTATAGAAGAAAATATAAGCAAAACTCTACACGACATACATCTCAGCAAAATCTTGAAAGACACATCCCTCAAAGCGAAGGAAGTGAAAGACAAGATAAACAGATGGGATTACATCAAAATAAAAAGCTTCTGTACAGCAAAGGGGACATTAACCAAAACTAGCAGACACCCTACCAACTGGGAAAAGATTTTTGCACACAATATATCTGATAAAGGACTGATAACAAAAATTTACAAGGAACTCACACAACTCAACAAAAACAAAGCCAACAACCCAGTCAAAAAATGGGCAGAAGAGCTCAAAAGGCACTTCTCCAAAGAAGAAAAGCAAATGGCCAACAGATACATGAAAAAATGCTCA
>PVIJ01004173.1:40434-121916 GCA_004024925.1 Scalopus aquaticus | reverse complement strand
CGGCCCCCCACCCCGGCCTCGCCCCCTCCCCGCGACTCCGCAAAGCCCCGCAAGCCGACCTGCACACTGGCCGTTCCACAACGTCCAGAGACCGCACCCACAGTCCTGACGAAGGAGCCGCTTTGCCGCCGGCGCGGTCAGAAGGACGTCAGAGAGACCGCGGCTCCCGGAGCGTCCTCACCACACCCGGCGGCCATTTTCCTCCGTCTCCACGAACTGACAGGTCACGTGGCCGCGAGCCTGCGGGGCGGGGCCTCGTGGGGCACGCCCCCGAGTGGGTGGGGAGGAGCCCTAGGAGGCGGGGCTAGGAGGACGGACGCGACCGGTGGGGCGGGGCCTCGCGTGTCACGCCCCCGGGTGGGCGGGGCTGGAGGAAAGGAGGCCAGGGTGGGCGCGGGTGGGCGCGGTGAGGCTGGGCGGTGCCGGCGGGCCGCGGTGCTGGGGACGCCTCTGCACCTTCCCGCCAGCCTCCAAGAAGGTGCATTCTTGACAAGCGCCCCCAAACAATATTTTCTTCATTGTCAATGGCACTCTTATTACAGTTAATTTATAATCCCTATTCACTATTAAAATCAAAGCTTCTGCAAAGGAATGAGCCACAATTACAATTTCCGAAGACACTGCAAATACCTTGCAAATGAAACAGCTCGTAGCCCTTCCTTCCGAGCCCAGAGGCGAGGTTTCTGCCCTCCCTGACGGCCTGGAGGCTTTATAACCCTGGGCTCCTCACCCCCCCAGCTCTGGGCCTGCACCTCTGACTTGCTGGAATGATCTTGGCAGAGTTCCAGCGACAGCCAGTATAGCCGCTCACGAAGGTGGCTTGTCAGTGCCTGGGAATGAATGTCCCATTTCTGGACTGGGGTTTGCAAGCCCCCCCCCCCGCCCACAGTCCCACAGTGCTTGCAACGGACCCCAGGTCTCCCTGGAGGAGTGTGTTCATGAAACGATGCTTGGGGAGACCTGAGTCCCTTCCCCTGTGGAAAGCCGCCCCCATGCTCATCCCCACCCTCCCACCTCCCTCCACCCCAGCCGTCAGCCCAGCTTGGCTGGAGCTTCTCCACAGCAGGCCCAGGAGGTCCGCTAGGGGCAGGCCTGGCTCCCTCAGACACACAGGGGGCCACGACCCCGTGTAAGCAGGACACCTCTCTGGGGTCCGTCCCAAGCACTGTGGGGCTGTGGGGGCGGGGGGGTGGCTTGCAAATCCCAGTCCAGAAATGAGACATTCATCCCAGACCCTGACAGGCCACCATGCACTCTGCCTGCCCGTCCCCCCTTCCGCGTACCCCAGTGAAAACCCCCAAAGATACTCAGTGTACACGCAGTGCTGTTTTGTAAAGCTGTGCAGATATCAGCCTGGAGTGAAGGTAGTGGAAATGGGCCTTACTTTAGCCCACATTTAATGCAGGATGGGGGGAGGGTGGGATCCCCCAGATGACAGGCTGGGGGAGAGGAGGAAAGCTGGGAAGCGGGGCACAGACAACGCCCCTCCCCAACCTCCCCCAGCAAGTCTGCACCAGGAGAGAAGGGCCCTTAAGTTCAGGACTTTGTTACTAGACCAGACCAGGCACTGAAGGACTGAAATGAGAGCTTGTCATGACCAAAGGGACTAGCTAAGATTTTAGGATCTGAGTGATGAGAAAAATTGGGACGCCTAATCAAAATGCCAGCCGGGGTTGGGAAGCAAGAGTTGGAAGTAGAGCATTTACAGCAGCTGACCCGAGGGGCAAAGAAAGGCGCTTTGTAATCCCACTGGGTATATTCTCCTCTATCAACACAAGAGTTACTGTTAGTCAGTTGTATCTATTTTGATAACAAATATTTCCTAACTCATATCAAAGGCTGTTTATTCTTTTCCTACTTACGCACTCTAACCATCCTATCTAGCAGTGATAGAACTGTTGCAAAATATAACTGAAATGCTTTCTCCTCAGTTTTGTCACTCTGCACATTCCTTGGTCTTTTCCTGCCACAATTTGCCTAAATCTCTCTGGCAAACGCGTCCACGGGCTTCTTGCTTCAGCAGAATCACTCAAATCACATCCGGAGTCTGGCTTTTCTGCTTGTCGTGAGCCATCTTGTAGACGGGAAAAGATGAGCTGACCCAACTCCTCACCGCAACCCCCCTCCAAACTGTCACGTGACCCCCCTCCTATCTTTCTCAGCGGTACCCACATATTGGAATGATGATGTCAACAGTCCAGTCTTGGTGTTTGGCTTCAGTTACTCCATCTATGAAATTTCCATAGGCACCTTTGGATGTTTTACATACTATCTTGCTTTGAAATTTGATTTTCTCCGCTTCTATGTTCATGATTAAGAATTAGGAAAATACAGAAATATTTCCAGAAGAGACCTGGCCTCTAAACCCACCACTTAGACTTCCCCAACTTCTAAAACAGACTTGAGCCCAAACTTTCCTGACCGAAGTCATCTTTTAAACATTCCTTACTGCAAAGGGGAGGGGTGACAGCGTTGCTCCTAGATGTCATTTTCTGGCCTTAATTAGTGCCGGCTGTCCGTGTCATTTCTCCTGACATCCTCTCCTATCTCTCCCTGACCTTTTCGATCTGTGTTAACCCCTCTAACACAGAAGGAGGTTTCCTTAACTCTGGGGTAGCACCAGGAGGAAAAGAAGATAGTGTAGCACAGAGATAGGAACAGATAGAGAGGGTAAGAGAGGGAAAGAAAGCTCTGCTGGGACAGAAAGAGAGGGAAGGGAAGAGAAAGGAAGATAGATGATAGATAATGTTTGGAAGAGAGTTGTTTTTTTTAAGATTTATTTATTTATGCATACGAGAGATGGGGTGTAGGCCAGAGGTTTGGAGGGAGGCAGTTAGAGGACTCCCCAGAGACAGAGTGGGGAGCAGAACAGGCAGATCCACTGAAGTACACTGCTGAGGGGAGCAGCGGGGAGACAGGAGAGGTCTGCTGCGCCCTGTGGGAGGCTCCCTGGCCGAGATCGAACTCCTGCTGCAGTGGCTGCAGATAGCTTCATAGTGCTGAGACTTAATCCTCTGTGCCACCAAGGAGGCCCCCTTTGGAAGAGAGTTTTAACTGAGTTAACATCAATTCATATGAAAAAGCTTCCGGTTTCACGTGACTGCAAGCTCCACATACCCCTAACGGGGCTACCCACAGGGCAACGGTCTGTGTCGCTAACCCACGGCCACAGCTGTCGTAGACTGTAAGATGTTCTTCGTCTTCAAATTCTTACTCACCGGCAGAGAAACCCAGCATCTGGAGCCCACTCTGTGGGGGGCAGTCTGCTTAGGGAGCAGGTCATGTGCTAACAGAGAACAGACCGGCTCAAGAGAGCAGAGACTCAGGCCGAGGCGTGGAGGCTCAGGACAGTCAGCGGTCTCGGGCATGGCTGGGAGCTGAGCGATGCCCTGGACGAAAGGAGGACGAGCAGGGGTCAGGGAAATGCTGTCAAACGAGAGCTGGGAGCCAGCACTGCACGGGTAGGAAACGCCACTCCAGGTGGACGTCCCACGGCGCTCATTTAGAGCTTACATCGAAGTGGCAGGGCGGCATTAAGTTAGCCGGCAATCTCATTTTTCTTCCCCTACTTGAAAATTTGGAAGGTTTTCCAATCCTAGGTCTCGGCATCTTGTTGGCACCTTGAACCTCCCCAGCTAAGTTCACTCATCAGCACAGATGCCTATAAAAGGAAAGCGCGGGAACTGAGAGTTCATATTGCATTAGATCCATTGGTTGGTCATTTTTACCCTCTCAGTTCTATGAGACTATGAATTAATGTTTAATTTTATTGTGCCATAAATATATGTGACTTGGATCTGTTGGTATGTTTTGAAATTTCACCTGTCTCCTCTCTCAATCATGACATTTAGCTTCATTTTATCTTATTTTAAATTATCAAGCAGTTTTTGCTTGCTAAAGATACATTAAGGCTGGCACATCATTTAATATAACACTCTAATGTTATATAAATTATTTAGCTGATTTTATTATTAATGATTCCACTTTATTGCTATAATTGTCCTTATATCCTTCTCTAAAACCAAAGGCTAATCAAAAGACAGCTGCTTTTTTTCAATTTGTTCTTATGACGTGTTAAATCTCTCATCCATTTCTAAATCGCCTACCAAGTGGTTCTTTATTGAACTGAATTGACTTCAACTCGATTTATTTAAACATTGGGTATTTTTGAGCCAATACAACCCTATTTACTGTTCCTTTATAATTAGTTACAATATTTTCTAGGACACAGGGGAGGCCTGGGGTCCACTAGAGCAGAAGGTGAAGAAGGAAAGAAATTGGGGAGGGGGCTTTTTAGGAGCCATGTGGATGTGCTAGGCTAGGAGGGCTTGGGGGGCTGGGAGGCGTGGGAGGTGGGCTGGGCTGAGCTGCACCAGGTCAGTGGGGTTTCCACTGGAATACGGCTGAAACAGGGCAAACGAATGCGCTTGGTCACGCACGCAAGACATGAATGTAGCCGCATGAAGCCTCATTGTTCCAGCAAAGCTTGTTCTGGAAGTTTCACAGACCATCACCACCCGTCCACCACCATAAACTCACAGTGTGGCTTATGGGTCCAGAGTCCTAGCGGAATCTGTCAGGAGCGCGTGACTGACTGTGCCCTAAAATCCCCCGCTTGTCATTAGTCAGGGTCTCCCTAAGGAAACTGATTCAGAGTCAGGCGACCGTCATCTGCACTGTTCCCTTAAACTGACTGTACCCTGAATTATTCCATTGTTTACTTTTCTATTATTCTTGATAAAAGTTAATAAACATTTTGATCAGTTTTATCTAGTTATGGCTTAACTGTGCTCCTGAAAGAAAATGACTGTCAGGAAAATGCACAAAAAGAAGTCCACGTGGTTTATTACTCTCTTACCCCTTCTGAGTCCAAATGTAACTCGACAACATATTTTCTGTTTTCATGGGTTGGAGGAGGTAGGGTTCAGTGAACATGACTTAACCTGCATATTAAGCACATTCTTAATGTCTCTATTTTCCTTTGTTCTTGCTCCTTTAACCTTTGTTAGGTGAATAGGCAAAGAGAGGGATAAAGTAAGTTCAAAATGAAGGCTACAAAATTATTTCGCAAAATATATCTCTGTATCTCACAATAGTGAAAGACTAGAAAGAATGACACCAACATGATGAACTGGTCACCAGTGATAGGGTCGTGGGGGTTTGTTTTGCTTATTTTGCTTCATTGAACGCATTGTATCAGCTCTGCCATGCCTGTGTAAAGATGAGGCAGGGTGCAGTTCATGTGGGTATGGGCGACACCATGAAATAATTCCTAAGCTGAAGTCTGGCTAGAAAATCATCTTATCTACTGCACACCTTTTATCTTTTTTTTTTAAATATTTATTTATTTATACATACAAGCTGGGGTACAGGCCAGAGGCGTGGGGCGGCGAGAGGGTTCGCCAGAGACAGAGTGGGGAGCAGAACAGGCAGATCAGAAATACACTGCTGAGGGGAGCAGCGGGCGAGGCAGGAGAGGTCTGCTGCGCCATGTGGGATTCTCCCCGGCTGGGCGTCGAACTCGCGTCGCTGCTGCCGACAGCTCCACAGTGCAGCACTTAACCGCTGCGCCACCAGGGAGGCCCCACACCTTTTATCTTAATAAGGTTTCTTTTTGTAATGCTGCAGATTTTCTGAAACTCATCAAATTTTCCAAACCTTTGTTGCTTTGTGTGAATATGGACTCTTTGTATCAAAAAGGATGGTTATTTCAGCCTAGTTTAGCAAACTAGAACAGCGATCCGTTTTCTAAATCATTCTTTTTCTACAGGATTCAGAAAGGCAGGTGGTGTTAGTGACCACAGGCTTAAACATGCCTGGTGACTTAAACTTTTCTCAGGCCGACTCTAAGGAAGAGTGAGGCCTTGGGATTATATCCCAACATCCACTGCGCTGTGGCCAGTCCTGAGGGCCTTTGGAAATGGAAATGAGGGCCTGAGTCCGTGCGGGTGACTCCCCATCCTAATGAGTTACTGGTTTGTCTGGAGTAAATTCACCTCATGAATTCATTCGCTGTGCTGTATTCACTACTCTACATCCTTCTCTGGTTGTGATGTATTTCCCAATTAATGAGTATGTATTCTAGAATACATATTACTTTATTTAACATTATATATTAATATTCAATAATAGTATGCATTAATATACATCCCATTAATATATAGTCAACAGTAACAATTATAACATCGGCTGATGACAGAGAGTAGAAAACCCAAACCATGTCTGGAAGTTCAGGAAACGCCGCCTAGAGCAAGTTCCTCTGTCTGAGGCTGAGCCACCACCTCCGCCGGGAGGTGACACTCTGACTGGTGACCGGGAGGCTGCCCGCTGTGATTACGGCAGGAGGCGGGAGGCTGTGGAAGGAGGGGAAGTTTGGGTGAATGGTCTAAAGGCCAGGAGGCAAGAAAGCGATGGGAAGAAGGGCACTGTCAGCACCCTGGGCCCAAGGGGAGCGTCAGCGGGGCAGGGCTGCTAGCACGGCCACCCTCAGGGCCCCGAGCCAGGGAGCCAGCAGGGTGGCTTACGCCCAGCCTCTCCCGGCCTCGGGCGGCTGCTGTCTCACGTGGCTGTTCTCTGTGCCCGGGACTCCCCGTGTCTCTCCCTCACCACAGGGCCAAGGTCTTTGGAGGGCTCTGCTGCGCTGAGGTGCCAGTGGCTTGCGGTTCTTGGGGAGCTCTCGGGGCCCCCTTCTAAGGGCACTAATCTTACCTGTGAGGGCACCACCTCCATGCCCGCATCACCTCCAAGTTCCACCACCTTGAGGTTAGGATTTCAGCCTGACTCTTGGGGGCACAGTCTGTGGCTGTCCGTGTGTACTGGGGGGCAGGCCAGGAGAGGAGCATGGTGCGAGGGGGGCAGGGACTAGGCCCCCAGCGCTTCTCGGGCCGGACTTCTTTGTCATCACAATTTTAGGGCGCAGCTTCATTTTCAAAGCAGGACAGTGAAATTCAGTTGGTGACGCAGAGATGTGTCCAGGTTGCACGGAGACTGGGCGGGGGGAGACTCGGAGGCGCAAGGGCGCAGCGGGGTCGCAGCGGGGCGCCCGGCTGGACGCCAGACGGGGAGGGAAGGCTGCGGGTGGTGCAGGGGCCTCTGGCGGGTGCCGGGGGAAACATCCGCGGCATTTCACGAGAGGCACTCGAGGAAGCCCGAGTCTTGAGGGCAGGAACAAGGTCCAAGGGGTTTGAGGTGCTTGTAAGGTGAACTTCAGGCGGAGCCATTTAGCAGGCGCTGCACGTGGGTTGTTGGCTGTGAGGGGGGAGGGGAAGTTGGGGGGCCGACCCCGGAGGCCGGGCCCGCAGAGGAACAGAGCGGGCGAGCACGTGACCTGGGGCCGGGGTGGGCAGCAGGTTTCGCAGACACCCGGGGCAGAATGTCTTCTGGAAGAGTCTCGCGTCTGACGCCGGAGATCCGGTGACACAGACGGACACGACACCACGCGGAGCCGCGAGGGCTGGCGGGCGGCGGGTCCCGTCCGACGGGCCAGGAGCCGAGGTCCGCGTGCTCTGCCCGGCCCCGGCACCGTCCGAGCGCCCAGCCCGGCCCGCGGGCGGCGGCAGCTCTGGGCGCGCCAGTCGCTCTGGTCGCCGCCTCATTTCAGCCCTCGGTCTGCAGCGGGTCGCTGAAGCCCCCGTTGGGCAGGGCCGCCCAGAGGGACAGGCGCGCGACGTGGCGTCGGGGCGCAGCCTGCATCTCCATGCAGCGGGCAGCGAAGCGAGCCCTCCCCGTCGCCAGGGTCAGGGCAGCGTCGCGGGCGGGGTGGGGGCTCTGCTCTGGCGAGCGGAGCCGGGCGCGGACAGCGGCCCTCGGGGCAGCTCTGACAGGAAGGCCGGCACCTCGCTCCCGCGGCTGCGTCGGGGGACACCGGCCGCCGGAGGCCGGCTTAAGGCCGTTCTAACTCCTTGCAGCAGGCGGGAAGGGTTTCTTCGCCGTCACCTTGGAGCAGCTAAAGGCCAGTGACTGAGACTGACGTCGCGCCGGAGGGTCTGGCCGGCCCCGCGCTCAGCCAGGCCCAGGCCAGCCCCGCGGGAGGCGGGAATCGGCGGCCGCACACCGGCTTTTAAACTATTGTTTAATCAGTTTTAAAGACAAACGAATTAGGGGGGAAACACATGTATGTCAGTTTAAAAGTCCTTAAAACCCAGCAAGAAGCCACCGGCGCGCTCTGAGGACACAGACCAGGAACCATGGTCACGTCACGGCACGATCACGTCAAGCGAGACACGTCATGGCGTGATCACGTCACGGCGCGATCACGTCACGGCGCGACTGACACCATGGGGGTTCCGGTTGCCCAACAAGAACTCGTTTATGGGTCTGTTGAAAAATAACACTTCTTTAAAAAAATATTTTGGAATAATAAAAACAAAAATCACAGAACACGCTCTAGTCTCAGCCGGGGAAGGCGAATGGGTAGGGCCAGCCCTGCTGCGGGAGCCGGCCGCCACACCTGGGCACACCTGGGCACCCAGGACAGGTAGAGCGGCGGGGCCGAAAGGCCGCGCAGGCTGCAGCAGCCTCTGTCCACCCCTACAGTGGTCCGTGCGGGTGACTGCGGGCGGGGAGGGCCGGCGGGGTCGGCTGCTGGACGCCCGCTGCTGCTCTCCTTGGGGTGGGCCGAGTGCTTGGGCTCCATTAGCCACCAAAAATGCTTCACGGGGAAAAAGGGCCTATTTTAAAAAATATCAGCCTCACCATGTAATTCTGTCCTTTACAAAGAAAGGCCAGAAAGAAGTATTAAAGCAATTTCCCAAAAAGATACCCCACAGAGACTAGACAGGATAGTCACTTACAGCTCCGGTAAGCCAGTCGCTGCACCCAGTTCAAACACTTTTCTAAGAAAATGGTGAGTCGTTTCACGGAGGTTGCTCTGTTCCTTTTGCTTTTTCATTACATTGCCGTTTCTTTTTATAGCAGCAGAATCTGTCAAGCGGGACTGGAGACGGTGCTGGCTATCGTGGCTGAGTAAGCTTTAAACCGGCTCTGCAGGACCTTTGTGCTACGGTTTATGGAACAGTGGCGGGGGCTGGTGTTTGTTTGCTTTTAGGAAGGCTCTGATCAGCATGTGAAGATGAGACTCACCGGTGCAGAGATGTGTCTTCGGCTGTTTCAGGAGGTCCTCCCAACCCAGAACCTACAGAGCTTGTTAATTCTTGACTGGGGTTTCAATCATGTTAAAAACCTATTAAAATAAATATTACTTTAAAACATATAAAAACATTATCAAGCAGCTCACCAATTAAAATGTAAGTGGCTGCAACCTTTGTACAAGAGCCTCAAAAAAGCAGGTTAGTCACTGGTTAGAGGAGCATTCTTACAAAATAACCAATATGGAAAATTTCACTTAAAATTTTCCTCCATCTATTTGGAGTTACTATAAATAGACTTGCCGCTTGTGGTGCTGCAGAAAACACTGTTAGGACCCTCTGCCTTCTAGCCCCAAGTCCAAGTTTCAGAGTGGAATTTCTTTCTAAAGGCTCACCTTTCCGTTAGCATTAGGAGCATGTAGGGTACAAACTCACTCAGCATCTCAGGTTAAGCTTAGAAATGATCAGCCATTCACCACGTGCCCTGGGCTAGTTGTGAGTTCCATAAGGTACTTGAGATTATATTTCACAGTGTTATTGAGAGTTCTGCACCTACATTAAATCTGATGTATTCAGTTTCAGCTAGGATGGGCTATTAGTGGCTGATGAAAACTCCACAAAATGCTGGTTTAGATGTAAAACTCTGGACAAATGCTTTGGCGATACAGTAACAGGCACCATTCTGAAACAACTATTCTCTCAAGTAATTTTTTCCTTTTAACTCTAACGGGGAACCCTTAAACCCAACTAATAATTTTGAAGTTTCTTTTAATAAGGAAACAAAAAAGCATAAACGTCCAGAGTGGTTCATGAATATACACATTATATATTTACGGGCAGGAATGTGAAATAAAATTTTTGTCCTAAGTGTATCTACTGCTCAAATAAAAGTTTACATTTCATAATTTTAATGGCAAAATTTTCTTTCTGTAATTTAAAATAAGGTGCGATTAAATTAAATAAGTCTTAAGAATCTCTGAAAGAAATAATATTTGAGAAGTCAATGGTGGCAACCCCATCGCATACAGCTGGTCATCTGTACTATGTAGGCGCTTCAATTTCACACAGCACATACTGAAACCGAGAGCAGAGAAAGCAAAAGAAGACAGGACATGCTTTCTCAGTAGAACTAATGCACTCCGATCGATTCTTTTTCAGGGACGTATTCAGTAGAAACGGCGAGCTGCCCACTTCTGAGTTAATGGACCCCACGGTTTGCTCTGTGGCCGGGATAACCCTCGGACAGGTACAGGTGAGGGCTCTGAGCCCACGTAATGCAAGTCAAAGACCGTGACCAGCAGTTCGCAGGTGGACGCACCTGTGTCCTTGGCCTTCACAGAGCCAGGACCGGCTCCCTTCAACGGACACAAGTGACCATCGCCTCCTGGGAGTGCCCCTCTGGGCTTGCCCAGGTCCCCCGGCCTAGAGACCAGGTGCTGGCCCCAGCTGACAGACTCAGCAACAGGTGAGCCAGCGGGCTGCCCAGGCTCCTCCCAAGGTCATCAGTGCTTCAGTGTCAGCGCCCTTCAGTTTATGGAACCGCCCTTCCTACTGCGGTGTGTCCTGCTGCTATCAGTGCGAAGGCACGAGGCAGGGACCACAAACGAAAGCGCTTCCCAAGCAGAGGCGTGGTGGTAGCAGAAGCGCTGGCTGCACCTTTCTGGAGCCAAGCAGACCTTTCCTATTTTAGAAGCTAAAAATTCCCCTGAGTTCCGATAAAAATGCTTTTTTAAAAACAGAGTAAGCCGCTTGTCAAATGGTGACTGAGACAGATCAAATTAACTATTATTGTTTCAAGAACGTGAAGTGGAGGGAAGAATAACGAATTTTGCTCACTTTTTTTCCCTGAAGAGCATACAATGAACCTAAAGTGTAAGTATGAGGCTGAGTGATTATCTCTGGAGTGGTTTCATGACAACTGAAATGTGGAGAAACAGCATCAGCGCGCTCGGAACCCTGCTCTGTCGATTAGAAAGCAGCAGACACACGCCTGAGGCCCGGGCACTCGGCCGCGGCAGAGACGCGTCGGCCACAAGTCCAGGAGGAGACCGACTCTTCCAGGGAGCACACAGATTCTTCTTGAGGAGAGAAGCCCCGTTAAGAATTAGAATTGCTTTTTCTTCTAGTTCAGTGGTGTATCTGTGATTACAACTTCTCCGAAATTTGAGGGAAGCTATGCTAGAGCCTTTTCACACAAAAACTAGTTGACCCGGAGGGACGCAAATCAGAGTTTGGAATGTGTCACCTTTGGAGTAGCTGGTAAACTCTTCGTCACGCCTCACGCGGCTTTCCGGCCGACAGGGCCTGAACCAGCAGGAGGAAACAGCGTTTAGGGCTACAGGCCAGAAGTGAAAGAGCCGATGACAGAAATAGTGGCGTGCAAGTGGCCAGGTACACTGGGCAAAAGGAAATTTCTAGGGAGCCTTCTCCTCAATTGTGACAGGCTTAGGCTTGTCTTTTGATTTCTAAGTTTCTTTACTTCTCTTAATCCTGAGCAGAGTCTCTGCAGCATTAACTAGATGCTGAGGAGACGTGTGGAGTTGCAGACGCCTTCTCCACGATTATGTTATTCTGTCCTCTCGAGTCACACAGCTAGCTAAACCTCAATGCCTGGAGAAGAGAGAAACTGATTCCGCTACCTGTACTTTCTTCTCTTTCTTGGGAGGATGCAAACAATTTACTTTGAGAAAAGGAAAAACATTTCACATCAGCAAAGACTAGGATATTTCTGAAGTTCTAAAATGAAACGCGGACATCTCTGCTGACTGAGCGCGCACAAGTTCCAAGCACGGAGGCTTCTCCTCGCTTCTGGAAATGAAACGCTACATAGGGAATGCCAGAGAACAGTTCTGCCCTTAACTTCATTTGCAAATTTATTAATGACAAAAATCCCAACTCACCATAGGTATAGACAATTTAGCAATTCATTAAAAATTTTAAGGCAAAAGAAATTAAGTTCTACAAAAGATTGGTTGAATGAAGGGGAATACCCTCTGGTCAGAACGGTGCCTGGCCTGCCTACACTGGCTCACAAGCCACCCGCCCGCTCTCGGCCACGCCAGCCCTCACGGCTCTGGGCTCTCTCCAGGTTTGATAGGGGAAAAGTGGCCCGTAAAATTAAAAAAGCACATTTTCTACTTACAGAATCTAAAACCCATTAACAAGCATTAACAGCAAACTTAATGTGAGAAGCTAAGAATCTGGAAGCCAATGTTTACCCTTCTCTAAAAACGTGGTTCACCCAGTGACTTAGTGTTTTCCTTTCCCTCAGACTCCCCCAAGCATGAATCGAGCTGTCAGGGAGCAGAGCGTGCGCACGAGCGGCCGCCCGGATCCTCTCTCGGGCCCGCGTCGGCCACGGCGTCTGGCAGCTTCTCCGTCCCTCTCCAGTTCTAGACGGTTTGATAAATTTCACTTAAAAGTCCAAAGGATTAGCGAGTCCTTGGCCTTCACCCTCACACAGCAGAGAAGCCCCCCCCAGGGAGGCCCTGCTCCGCCTCAGCCGCTCCTCCCTCCCCAGTGCGGCCTCCAGTCCCCCCTTCCTTTCTCGGCTTCTGTTTTGAAGGAAATAAGCTTAAAACACCGCATTTCCAGCCTTCCACTGCGTCTAGGAAACCCTGCCTTGAAGGGCTCTCTGGCTGCCACCGTGATTGCACGCCTCAGGGCCACGAGACCCTGTGATTTGGCGTCGGCTTCTCCTTACGCTTCCCCACGAGCTGCAGTCACTGGAGATACTTTAAGAAAACCCTTCCAATACTGAGATGTTTATTGCAATTTCGGAGTCTCCACAATCTTAAATAGCCTGCTTTGGGCCCCCCGTTCCTCCACAGCGTGCCGCGGCAGGTATGAAGGTGCATCCTCACCAGGTCACGCTCGAAAGACCCCTGGGAACAACGGTTTAGGTAATAGAGGGTTTAAGGCAAGACATTCATTTGGAAAAGTCAATAATCTCTCAATCACCCAGATCGACACACTCAGCCTCCCGCCTCCCGGGACACACGATGCAGTCAGCAGCAGGCCAGGCCGCGCCCCGCGGACGCACGCCAAGGTGTGGCCGCGGGGACATGGCACGGGCAGGCAGCCCGCCCATCCCAGGCTGGCGTGCAGGCGACTCCCCGTCTAGAACTGCCTGGTCTCCCCCACTGCATCTCTGCAAACACGCACAACCCCGGACAGGCGCTAAGATAGGTTTCTGTTAGCAGAGACGAATCGCCAGCCCGGCGGTCCCATCATTGCCTTAGGGAGGAATGTCTCGAGGCCCTTTCTTGGTGCTGACTGCGAACACTGTTTGTCCTGGAAAAACTGTTCTGTCCCAGGGAGTTTTCTCTTTCGTCGAACTTTTTTAGTCGAGGCAGCTGGGCATATTCATGTGTGTTCGTCCCTCGCTGAGTCTTCTTCGCCGGCAGCAGCAACAGCACGAGTATCCCGGCCACGTGCAGGCAGTAATACCAGGAGCTGTGACAAAGGGGGAGAAGATCACGCCCCTGACTGTGGCGCCCAAAGGCCACCCCCTTCAGAAGTGCACCTCCTCTGATTCTCTATCCTGCCCCGCCCTCTCACCGCCTCCCCTGCCAGAAGACCCTCCGCAGAGCAGGCCGGCGGCGTTCACTTATCAAGGACGATGGGGGCAGGACACGAGGCTACACTGCCCATCTGTGTGGGGTCCTGAGGTCACGGCTAAGAGAACAGAGGCAGAAAGGGCCTGAGGACCAGCTGCGGCGACCCGAACATAATCTCTTAAATCCACAGAACCAAATGCAGAGCGAACAACGAAAACGCAGGGACAGAAAAGCTTTCCATTCCGATTTCCCTGCTAGTTACTGTTCCTGACTAAGTTATAAAATATGAATGAAGTGACTTTAATAGATAAGTCCTACTGCTGCCTGATGTTAGTGTCAGGAAGTAAAGAAAGGCCACGTGATTTAAAACATTCTAAGACAGATCACTCCCAGATTAAGTACAGACCAGTATCACCTCCCTGCTCCTAAGCTGTAAGGTCAAGTGCTCATGTGCGAGCACCTGAGCAACCAGCCAGCAGCTCTGTCACATGTAAAACCAGGGACTGATTTTGTTCAAATGGGAATTTCAGCAGGTGTGACTTAGTCTTCCTGGAGGAGCCCCATCATTGTCAATTCAAAATTCTGCCCAGATACGCTATTTTAAACGCTAGGAAAATGAAGACTCCACCATGTGAGGGATCGCTAAGACATCAGCACCTGCAGCGGGGTGGAGGCCTGATGGGGAAGGGGAGGGAGAGAAACATATAAACAAACACGTGGAGCTGAAGACAGCAATTTCTGCAGTGTGGCGAGGACACGGCACCAGTGGAAACCCAGTGAAAATGAAACAGATGAAATACGAGTAACTCATTCTCTTCTGATTGGACGGACTGGAAGAATTGGTAATTTCCTTCTTTCTTTGCCATCGCTCGTCGTCTTTACCGTCCATCTAGTTAAACGCGCCCGTCCCCTCCGGCGTGGGGGCCCCACCGCTCCGCCTGGGGCCGCAGGAGGCGTCTCCCCACCTCCCTCCCACACGCCTGGGCGCGCTGACGCGTCACCTGCCTGTAGAACATGACGGACGGTTTGACAGAGAGAAGCACGAACGGCACGACCGTGTAACTTATGGCCACTTGCGTCACTGCCCACGTGATGACATCGTACAGCAGTTTAAGTGGGGGCGGTTCGATGAAGTAATGTCTAAAGTTATTTCGCATCTGAAATACAGAAACAGAAACATTCACTGTTTTCACCGCTTAGGAAACGGCGCCGAGTGTATCAACGGGGCTCCGAGGCGGGGCCCGGATGTCCCCAGGCCCAGGCCGCGCGGAGGCGCAGCGCGGGGCGGCAGCCGGGCCGTCCGGGGAGCTGCAGCGGGGCTCGCGGCCACGGTCGCCGGGGAAGGGGGCGCGACCCTCCGGGCTCCTCGCGGCGCGGCCGGCGACCGGGCCGCAGGTGGGGCCGCGACTCCCTCCGCGCCGCGAGGGCCGAGACCCCGGGCCGGCGAGGGAGCGCAGGCGGCGCGCCGAGGCCGGGAGGGCGCCTCGGGAGCGTCCTGGGAACCGCGCTGGTCCTCAGCTTCCGAGCAGCCGCACAGGCTGACGCCCCGGGCCGCAGCGCCCAGGCCCTCCCCGCTCGCTCGAGGGCGGCCCCTGACGGGCAGCGCGGGGCGGGCCCCCCAGCCAGGCCCGGCCCGCTGCCCCCGACGCCAGACTCGCCCGCGCGGAGCTCACGCTGGGCCTCCGACGTCACCGCGACGCCCCAGCGCCGCCTCTGCCGTCACACGCCCCACGACTGCAGGGACTTCCGGCTCTCAGAGCCCAGGGCCAGCCGCAGCCAACCCAACCCGAGGGCCCCCCCGTGGCACGTGGTCGGTAAAACCCTCGGTCTCGCGCCTGCCTGCGCGCGCATATGCGCACGCACACACGCGCACGCACACACATACGCACGCGCACACACACGCACGCACACACGCACGCACGCACGCACGCACGCGCACGCACCCCGCGTCCTCGCTGCCGGCTGCCGCGGCCTGAGCTAACGCCCCAGCCCCGCGACGGGCCCAGAGCGCCTCGCAGCGACACACGCGCCCGGGGCCTCGGGCCTGCTGGACACGCCTCTGCCACGTCACTTCCCTCTCTCCGGCCCAGGCCCGCCGCGCACCGGCCCGCACTGCCCACCCGCTGACCGCCGCGGCCGGCGTCTCCAGCGTGTCCCTCCAGGGCCCAGCCCGGCGGACACGCGAGGGCCGGGCTGCCCCTGCCGCCGGCCAGCGGGACCGCGGGCCCCCGCGCCTGCGTCCACCCGCCGCTGACCGCGGCTCAGGCTCGCCTCGTGCAGAGGCCTCCGGGAGGCGCGCGGCGCGGGGGCGCGGGGCCCGCGGGTACTCACGGTGCGCGCGGCCAGCGTCATCACCACGCCCGTCAGGAAGGTCAGGTAGTAGCCTGGGTACACCCCGTGCCAGATGGCCGAGAGGACGAAGGTCTGGATGGTGGGGCTCAGCGAGGCCCGCTCGTAGCACACCCTGGAAACAGAGCGGGGTGGGGGCGTCGACAAGCCCCCGGGTCACCCTGAGTCCCCCACGAGCTCGGGCTGGCCGGGACGCGGCCGTGGCCTCTTTCAGTAACACACTCTGGAGGTGACCCCTGAAGTAGTCTTCGCAGCCCATTTCAGGGAGTAACTTGACCTGCGACCTCAGGGGAGTGACAGCTACCAAGTGCTGCGATGACAAAAATAACCACGATTGCATCTTGCCACTGCTGTGCGTTTCAGCTAAAATAGTCATTCCCTGCGCGCGTGACGCTCAGCTCGGCACAGAAACTGTCATGTTAAATCTCTATTGTACATCCTTATTGTCTCCTTTGGTAAGATTAAAACGTTTCAACTGATCTACTAAGCGATTCTTTCTGGCAAGCGAGCTGTGCTTAGTCGACAGGTTTTTGTCTTAGGGTAGAGAACTCAGATGAAAACAGTGTTTTTCCAGGTGCCAAGTGTAAGCTATGACCCCATTACGACGGACGTGCTCGCAAGTCCGCAGCTAGTGGGGAGGCCGCCAGGCACCCTAAAAGGACAATGTTTCAGGACCCTCAAGGGCCAGATATTCAGCCTTTACCGGCAAAGGCCATCCAGAGAGGGCCCCAAGGCCACAGGCACCGCATTGCAGGGGTGCGTCTGCTGGAGTCCCAGAGCCACTGAAGTCAGCACTCTGGCCTGCAGTTCAGTTCAGCCTTCTCGGTACAAAGCCCAATAGGAGTCAACCACCCAGCTCTGGACACCGCAGAGGCGCCCGAAGGATGAGTCTTCCATCTCCTGGGACATGCGTAGACATTGCGAGGCCTGACCAGGCGGCTGCTGACTGAGGTGTGACTTTACACCCCAGGGCGTTTCAACGCCTTCTTAACAAGACTGGTCCAAGGAGTGAGAGTCAGGGTATCAACTTCAAACAGTGGGCCATAAAACTGGGCTATAAATTTCATTTGGATTCGCAGACTCTTCTCCCCAGAAGTTTAGGTAAACATACATTCCTTCCTCCTAATTACTTCCTCCTTATCCCCTGACTCTGTAAAAACACTCTCACTAAATAAAAAGGCCAGGTTCTGCCTTCTCGGCAGCCTCCTGCCAGAAGTTTGCTCCACGACTCCCGTGTACCGATGTGCTGTAGCCCGACGCAACAGGGAAGATCAAGACGCCAGTGTTTCACCGGGAAGGAGGAGACAGACTCCTGGGGAATTTCTGGCCAGCGCCCTCACTTAGTCTTTTGCAAATGTCCCCCTGCCCGGCTGCCTGGGCCTCTCCTGCCTCCAGACTCCCAGTGAACAGCTCCACGCACTCCCTCCCTGCACCCGCCGCCTGCCCCAGCCTCCCCGCCCTGGGCGCAGCCGGTAAGGCCGTTCGCACCGGCGCCGCCAACCCTCCGCTGCCGACACTGGTCTCTGTCCTACTCCCCTCCGTCCCCTGTGCGGGGCACAGCAAGAGATGCTGAACTGAGCTATTCTAAGATTGGCATGTGAGGGCATATATATATATAGTGCTTATAAAATCACTTTTTTCTTGAAACCGAATCTCCAGTGGAGGAGAGGCAGAGGCCCCCGGCCATCTCAGACCTGGGGACGCCGCTCGGGCTGAGGTGAGCGACAGCTACAGTCTAACTCTGGCCAAGCCAGTTCTGATTCTGCACTGCCTTGCAGTGGGGGATGGTGACATTTCCCGACTGACACCAAGGTCACAACATCGCTCAACATGCTGTTGATTTCCTCAAGATCTGAACTCAGAGAAGTTCAAGTTCAACTTAGCCAAAGCTAAAGACCATTCTTGAAGGAACTTACCTTTTGAGCCAAAGAGCTGTCTGAATATTCCAGTTATCAAGAAACATCTTGAAACTTGTAGACATCTGCAAAACAGAACAACTTTTTCTTTGGCCAGTAAACGAACCAAGCTTTAAACAACAGTGATGTCACGATACTCCTCTCCTGGGTCTCCCCCCAGGAGCACCTTGCCGTGCGAGGACCACCTCTCCCCAGGTCCTACTTGCAACACCTGAATTCAGGGTGCAGAACACCACACCCTGCTGGAGACCTTTGTCCTAAGTCACGCGCCCTGACTTCCAGTGGACCCTCAACAGCCAGAGCAAAACACCGGCTGAATGAAGAAAGCGCCTCAAGAATCTTTCAACCCTGGGGCCTCACACCGCACCCTGGGAAAGCGATTTCGGGACTCACAGCATCCCGGGGCAGCTGCTCCTGGCAACACACTGACCTCTATTTGCTGGATTCTCAGATTGGAAATTAAGTCCCAGCAAGCAGCTCCGTTTTCGTCGTATCCTCGGAAACCGAAGCCCGCGGCGTTGTTAATCGCGTCGGCTGGGTGGACAAAGGGAAAAGGCAAGAGGCATGAGGATAGCCCCTGCCTCCTCCCGGAAGGCCACGTGACCCCAGCCGCGGGCAGATGCAGGCAGACGCCCCCCAGAGGGGCCAGCGGCCCGGGAAGGACAGCGCGGCCGCTGCGCGATCGGGCATCGGCAGGAGTTTGAACGTCGCAGAGACCCAAGAGGCCGCGTCACAGGCTGGGTGGGCCAACGGGCAGCCGGCTCCGACCTCACGGAATGTGCTGGGGGGCCTCAGCGCGGGCCTGGAGGGCGCCAGCCGAGGCCTGGGGCACGCTTCGCTCACCGCAGCTCGGCCCCCATTAGAGCTGAGAATGTGGGGGCGCAGCTGACTCTGTCCCGCAACAGTCCCGCTTTCTTGGGCCATCAGAAACATCCCACGCCTGGGCTCCAGAATTCATTCTTGTCCCTGTCACTGCGACGTGTGACTAGTCACTTCTGCTCCACAAACCCACCCAGGCAAGCCGAGGGGGGAGTTCTGCCTCCGCGAGCCCTTTCCCGATCGCCTGGAGGCTCTTTGGGATCACACCACTTGCATCACGGCCAAGGAACAAACGAGCTGAAATGCAGCAAAATGAGGTGTGGGCCTGCCTGCATCTGACTGGCGCGCTTCAGTGCCTCAGACGGGATTAGAAAAATGCATCTTGGGAAAAAGGAATTAACACCAAGATTTCATCCCTCTGTCAGGCTTCATGAGGTTAGCGTCACTGGTCAAACAAATGTGTGCCTTTAAGGTAAATCCATCAATAAAACAGCATCACACTCACTAGAAATAAAACCCCCAGCAGGAGCGACACGGGCCGCACACCTACACGAGCGGCTGCAGGACCCCGCCCCACTGGCCGAGGGCGGACACCGGACTCAGCTGTGCTCAGAAATCCTGGCCCTGCCCCTCCGTGAGCGTCCACCTGCCCCCTGGGGCTGAGCCGCTGGCTTGAGGTAAAGAGGAAAACTGCTCAGACGCTGAGAAACCACCGCTGGGGGCGACCTGGCAGCCGAGCCCTCCTTCGAGAAGTTGACTGAAGCACCTGACACCACTCTGAGCAGGCGGCACCGAGAACGCTCAGGCCCAACTTGCTTGTGGCGACACCGAAATCCCCAGTGTCCACCCACGCGGTCTGGAACAGAGGACGCTGTTCTTCAAACGGCCGGCAGACGCAAAAGCTACACAAAGAATCGCTTTGGAAATCTTGGATTCCAGAATCCACATTCTTGGCCCTCGAGCCTCGCCTCCGTCTGAGAACGGAGAATGGGCTGGTTCCGACGGGCGGGGCGGGGCGGGCCGTGCACACGCTCTCTCGGCATGCAGCGTGCCTTCGACCAGCAGCGCGCCTTCGACCAGCAGCGCATTCACCCCGATTTTAACCTCACACAAGGAAACAGACCGCGCCCCGGCTCGCAGGCTGCCCACAGGGCCAGGCCCGGCCTCAGCAGCCGCCCGCCCTCCGCCCTCCGCCCTCCGCCCGGCCTCCGACTGCACATCCTCAAGGGGGCGCTGTCGCGCCCGCCTCGGTCAGCAAGGCCTGCACCGTCACTCACCTAACGTCCACGCAAAGTAGTACTTGGGCCTGGCCGCCAAGAGCGAGATGTACAGGTAGAGGACCCGGGCCGGCCACGCGGCGGTGGCCTGGAAGTGCCGGTCGATGTTGTGCTCCACGGGCAGCGCGCGGCCGACAGTCAGGTGCAGCAGCAGGGAGAGCGCACAGACCAGCAGCTTGTGCACCACGGCGGCCTGCGGGCGAGACGCCACTTCAGCCGGGGGCGCGCGGCCGGGACCCTCCCAAGCAGCCCAGCCTGCTGCTGGGCGGAAAGCCCCGGACAGCTCAGCGGGGCCGCGCCGATCCCTGGCCCCGGCCAGCCGGGTCACGGCTCAAAGTCGCGCCAGGAACCTCCATAACTAGTTTCAGAACTTTCAGAAAATACACAAAAAGCTTCTAAAAGCGATTGCGGGCGCTCAGGTGTGAACACCCAAAGCACGGCCTGTTGGCCCGTGGGGTGGACGTCGCACGCCTCACACGCGCGCACGCTCAGGGCCCCGGGCACACGCGACGGGGCTGCTTCTCCATTTTCAAATTCTAGGTGCTTCTCGGATATTACGTTTACAGTAAACGACTTGCATGTTCCTTTGAGTGTGAAAGTTCTTTAACTGCTCAAGACTGATGAGTCCAAAAGAGCCACGTAACTGAGAAAACGCGACGGCCCCACCAGAGGCCGAGGGACGGAGAGGCCCCCCTCACAGCGCCCCGGGGCGGACAGCCGAGGGGCCGCGCGTGCTGCCTTTGCGTCCTCAGCGGGCCGGAGCACCTCTGATTCAGCAGGGGCAGCACAGGTCACGAGGGGGAGAGGCCAGTGGACAAGGGCGGGGGCTCTGGAGGACGGGGAGCGCTGGGCCTCGTCCCCTGCAGGACCAGGCGGCCCTCGGACGGGCCGAGGTGACTGGGAGGCCCGCGGGCCGGGCCGGCTGGGGGGACGTCTGCAGACTGGTCACACCCTGTCAGGTGGGGGCGACGCCCAGGACCTATCCCTTTTGTCTTTTAAAGCTTCCTCTAAGAGGATAAGGCTACTTTTCCCTTACTCCTCCTCGTCCCGATACCTATTTGACATCTTGACTAGAAAGGAATTTAAACTAGGCAACTAGAGAAAAGTCACAACTGTGACTGAGAGGCAATGAATGGCCTCACCGTGCACCCAAAATCCCGTGTGGGGGAGGCGGCACGCAGGAAACGCTGAGGCCGGGGACCAGCTGCGCAGGCGCCAGGCCCAGTTAAAGGGAAACACAGCAGGGCCTCCCCGGGGCGCAGGGGTTGAGTCTCAGCCTATGCAGCTGTCGCAGCCCCTGCAGCACGCGTTCGATCCCCGGCCAGGGAGCTTCCCACAGGGCGCAGCAGACCTCTCCTGTCTCCCCGCTGCTCCCCTCAGCAGTGGATTTCAGTGAATCCGCCTGCTCTGCTCCCCACTCTGTCTCTGGGGAATCCTCTCACCCCCCTCACCTCTGGCCTGCACCCCAGTTTGTAGGCATAAATAAAAATAAACCTTTAAAGAAAAAATCAACATATACCTGACGTCAACCACCAGGCAGCACAAACACCAAGACATCTTGCTCCCAAAAGCCTCTGCCAGTACAGGCGTCAGGGGCCCTGGAAGGTGGGGTGAGGGGCCAAAAACTGGGGAGCTAGGCGTAGGTCCCCTACCCCCTAGCTTAGTAAGGAAGACACCCCCCTCTTAGGAGTTTTTGCAACCGCCAGCAAACTTTGATTTCTGATGTCCGTGAGGCAGAAGCAGCGAGCGGCATTTTATGGGCGAGCCCCGCGGCGACTCAGAGGGGGCGGCAGGCTGCGTGAGTCTGCCCTGCCCTCTCGGGGTCGAGCCGCTGCCGCTCACATGTCTGCGGCCTTCACCATCGCTCAGACAGTGTACTGGATTATGTTGACTCTTATACATGTTCTGAAGCAGGGAGGACACTGAGACCCCCCTTTTGCAGCAGGGGGCCCCACACACCAAGCAACGGGCAAAGCCACGAAGCGGAGCTGGCGGCGGAGCCTCGGTCGGCCTGGCTCCGGGGCCCCACTCTCCTTCCAATACCCCAGAACCGCCTTCGGGAAAACAAAGTTGCCTCTGACTGTCTTTGTGTTCTCTTAGGGCAGTGAGGCCTCCAAAGGGCGAAGTGGTCAGCTGGAGACACAAGACGCCCTGGAAGGGAGCCTGAGCCCCAATTCAGCTCCCTTTGAGACGGCATTTCTCGATTTACGTTTAACCAGCAACTGCAAGTGTAAGACAAAAGCCCCTTTTTGGTGTGAAGGATTTGGGGGTGGGGGGCCTGTGTGAAGGGCCACATTTCCGTCCCCCTTTATAACGACCCCTGGGGAGGGCGAGGCCTTGCCCCTCCCTGTCAGAGGGCTGGCCGGCAGCCCCTGCGGCCCTCAGACCCTTTCTTTGTACAGCAGCTGCCTGGGGCTGGGTGGCCCGGCCGTTCATCCATCCGAGGGACGCAGAGACTGTCCTGGGCGGTGTGACAATTTAGCACAGGCCCTGGACACTGCCGGGCTTTAGACCCTGTCCTGCCGCCCCCCTGGGAAGACCTGGTCCAGTTTCCCAGCCTGCGTCAGCCCGAGAGACAGCCGCGCCTGCTCCTGAGCGCGTCCTGAGGCGCGGCCAGCAGCCCTGGGCGTGGGCGCCAGCGCCCAGCAGACCCCTTCTCCTGTGGGGCTCACGCAGGCCTCGGGGGCGGGGGGAGCCTCGAGGGGGCCCAGAAAGCCGGGTAAGAAGTCAGCCGGGAGCAGAGGGAGCACCCACCAGCCCCACCAGCCCGGCCTGGAGCCGGACACCTGCAGCGCTTTGAAAGGAAGGACCCGCGCGAGGACCGTCCGCGGCGAGGGGTGGGGCCCGGCGCTTACGTTGGGCGAGGGCTCCGCTCGGCCGCCCGCGGCCTCCCTGCCGGCGCCGCCCGGCTGCGCCCCGCGGTAGGAGCGGCCCTCGATGAAGGTGATGTAGTCCTTGTACGAGCACAGGGGGCCAGCCAGGATGCCCATGAAGTTGCAGGTGTAGCTGAGATACTCCAGCAGGCTGGGCATGCGCCTGCAAGGCAAGGACCCGCTGGACACCGCCGGACACCGCCCCCGCGCCCGCCCCGCCCCCCAAGCTCGGGATCTCCTCTGCAGCGGAGCCGCCCCGAGAAGCCGGGGGTGGGCAATCTGCAGTATCTGGGGGGAAAGAGCTTCTGTTCGGGTCTTGACTGGCAACGGCGAAGGGGTCTGACCTACCCGCCGGTGAAACCAGCCACGGGTGCGGGGGCCACTGCCCCCACCCGCGTGGGGGCTCCCCCCACAAAATGTCTGTGTGCACGGAGCCCTGCAGCAGTTTCAGGAAACAAAGAGCCGGGTGTCCACACCCAGAGAGGGCGAGGGCCGGGCCCGAGAGGGGCTCCTGGCTGGGGCTGGCCCACGAAGCCCGAGGCTCGGGGCGTCTGTGTGGACGGCAGCTGGGTGAGCCGGGGGGCACCTGGGGCGGGTTCCGGGCCGGGGACAGTGACCACAGAGCCTCAGGAGGGGGCACACCCGCCGGCGGCCGGGAGGCTGGAGTGGACTCAAGCGGGGGACAGAGCCGGCTGGCAAGCGCGGGGGCTTTAAGTGCCCTGCGCCCCACAGGGCCTGCAGCCGCGTGTGGACGGGAGAGCAGCTGCGGACAGACGCGAGAGGCAGGAAAACAAAGAAAGTCCTTGGTGAAAGGAAGCAGCTGGACGGAGCACGGAAGCGAAGGGCTGGCCTTAGCCGGAGCACTGGACAGTGAGCTCCTGGTGCCAGCAGGGCGCGGCCCGGGGTCAGGCCGCAGGCCGCCTTGGGGTCTGGCAGTGGCGGAGCGAAGCCGCGTCGCCTTTACTTTCTCAGCAGCAGCTCTGGCCCGCGTGAGGGCCAGGGAGTCTGGGAGGAGAGCGGAACACAGGCCGCTGGGCGGGGGTGGACTCGGCAGATGTGGTGAACCCGCTGGCAGCACCAACGCTCCAGATTTAAAATTGGGGCCACAAACTCTAAGCGAGTCCCAGCAGCAAGACCGAGCACTGTCCACACTCGCGCGGCGGGGCGGAGCGAACGCGGTCTCCCGTTCTGCAGCTGCCCCGAGGGGCCGTGTGTCCAAGACAAGGGGCCGCGGGCCGGGCCCAGAAAACTGACCTCCCGGCCAACAGCTGCGGTCAGGTGCGCACACACGGACACGCACACCGACCGCGGAGAACGTCAAGGCAGAGAGTTTGAGGATGGGCGAAGGCGGCGGCTCAGCGGCCACCTGCCAGGTCTGCCCGCGGCGGGCACTAGCTCCAGGCCCAGGGGACGAGGCGTTCCGGAGAGTCCCTGAGTGTGGAAGAGCTGCGGCCTCGGACTTGACTAGATTCAGAGAGACCCTGCCCGGGAGTTAAACGGAGAAGGAAACTCTCCCTGAGAACTCCTCAGCTGCAGCGAGACTGGCTCTGGGAGGACCGGTGCTCACCGCGGGCCACCACTCGTGGGCCTGCCTTGCCCGGGGCTACGACAGCAACCCAAGGCCCCGGGAGCCAAAACCCATGGGCGGCCTCGCAGAACGAAGGGTGGGCGCCCGGCCCCGGCCCAGGGCCCAGCTGGCGCGGGGAGGGGCTGCCCTGGGGGACCGGTCCGGCTCGCTGGCCCCAGGCAGGGGCACTGGCGGCCCCGCACCTACCTCACGGCCAGGCCTCTCTGCGAGGGCGTCAGCTCTTCATCCTTTCGAAACATCCCTGAGGGAAAAGTTACGGCTTCCATCAATTACGGCTGAAACAACGGTGTTTCCCGCACTTTCCTCCCGGGAAACTCACGCTCCAGCCCCGACTCCGGTGCGACGGGGGGCGTCCCGCTGGACACGGCTCAGCACGGGGCCTGGACCCCGTCCCTGTCTGAAATAACTGCACGCCAGGTCGGACCAGACTCCTTCGGGGAGATTCTGATTAAGTTAAGAACTCCCGAGGGCCTTTCCCAGGCCTTTTCAGGAGGGGGGCGCAGGATTTTCCTGCTAGAACGTGGTCGAAGCGTCTGAGGCTGGCGGTGAGCGGGAGGCGCCGCGTGGGGCCAGGGTGCGAACTGGACCGGACCCGCCAACTGTGCTCCTCCTCTCTCCGCACCGGAGGCAACTGCTCCTGCTCATTCCAACTTACCAGGCTCTGAACCCAGCCCAGGAGGCGAAAATTAAGAAGCAAATGACACAATGACGCCGTCATGGGCCTCTCTGGGTGGGGGCACGGAGCCTGCAGCCCTTCCCCGCCCCAGCCGGCGGCCCTCCCGGGAAGGGGCGGGCTGAGTCCCCCCCACTCCCACCCCAGTCCTGGCCGTCAGCATCCCCAGGGCGAGGTGCCCATCCGCTCAAGACATAGAATCCGAATATACAGACGTCTGTCTAAAATAAACAGATGTCCCTGTGTGTGTAAGTGAGAAGGACTTTTCAACGAAGGTGCAGCACAGAGAGGAAGCAGGGACAGAACCCAGAATGTCTACTTTATCTCTTAAACTGCGAGTAACCCGGTCACAGGGCTGAATCACTTCACTTTGCTGTCGTCACTGGCTTGAGTGCAAAGTCAGGTTAAAAGAGGGAGGGGCGCGTGCCGTCGCCAGCAGAGGACAGTTCTGAGATTCTCACCGTCGTGGATTTCGTGAGCCAGACTAGTGATCTTCTGGGTGATTATCATCATCGGGCTGCGACACATAAGAAACAAGCATCTTACCGGAGGGAATTTCAGTATCACTTGTGACGCGTAAAATAGCTTATTACACAGCTACAGAATCCTGACACTTTCTACACATGAAGTACAGAGAGCCGAGGAGTTTCAGAGCGAACCTGGGGCTGCCGTGGGGGGTCGTCCAGGGGATGACCTCAACATGCTGGGGCGTCTGGCTCACCCAACTCCAGGGGTCTAGAACAGCTTCCTTTTAGGAAGTCGGAGAGGCCCAGCGCCACGGCCTTTCCCAGCCGAGCTCCAGTTCCCAGCCCGGGGCCGGCACAAGAGATGCGCAAGTAAGTGTTCTCGGAAGTGGCCAGCCAAGAGCCAGCACGCCTCCTGCAGGCGCGCCATTCCCCCGCGCCTCTCTGGACTCAGCTGTGCGCGAAGCGGCCGCCCCGCGCCCCCCACACAGCCCTGCATCGCGCCTCTTTACGGAGACCGCCCGCCCCAGACACCCCTTTGCTTCGAAAAGGGCGGTCCCCAGGGGCGCGGAGGGGGGGGCAGACGCGATCAGGAGGGCGTGACGTGAAAGCGCCTGTGAGCCAACAAAAGGCAGGGCTCCGGGAAGCGGCCACTTTCCAAGAGGAATTCTCTATTCATAAAGGAATCTGTGCTTGAAATATTGAGTCACAGATTTTCATTTGAGCCACTCAATGCAATTATATTTTGCACTGTATTCAGCAAGATAGAACAGATACCACAGACTATTCAAACTTTCACTCTTACCCTGAAAAATCAGCAGAGTATTGTCCGTAATCGAAGATGTAGACCCTGGTGATCTGGCACACCGTGAGGTACCCCAGAGCAAACACGAAACAGTACCTGCAAAACAAGTCAGCGGGGTACGTGAGAAGGAAAGATGCGGTTTGCTAAAGGACACGTCTTAAAGCGATCTGTGAACTATGTAACAGGGCTCAAAAACTGTCCCTGGACCCCCCCAAACAGCTCTCCCCAACACACCACACAACTCCTGACTTGTCTCTGCCTCGCCTGGCTTTGTACCTGCGCCATCGTCAAAGGTAAACACATTTATTTTCCTTCTGGAGACTTCCACCCACTAAATTACGTATTGCAATGTCACATTCAGAAGTATAAAGAAACTAAGCATTTGGTGTATTTTCTGATGCTCTTTTCTAGAAGACAAATTTAGTGCAAAAATATCTCCACTACAATAGACATTAAACTAAACAGGACTTTTAAACCTGTCTTCGGCAGTCTGAAATTATCCGTTCTTGGTGTGCGCCTGGGGGCAGTGATGCAGATTTCACAGCCACGGTCACTGAGTGACTCCAGCCATAATGAAGAACACAGTGTGGGGGAAAGAATTTCACATATTAATAGAACAGAAACCTAGAAATGGACACTAGAGTACGGGGCACGGCACAGGAGGCGGTGGGCAGCGAGGGCTGCCACCTCTGTCCACGCTGAGTGGAGGAGGGAACACGCCTTCCTCTTGGAAGTTCAGATGGATTCAAGGATCGAATGTACAATATAAAACATAAGCCCAGCAGCTGTGGATAAACATTCAGATGCTCTCCAATTGGGAAAGGACTTTCTAAACATATAACACAGAAGAAGGCAAAAGAAAAAACCACCCGTCCATATGGCTATGTTAGTCTCAACCTCTCACGTAGACAATGCAGGGGTTTTATAAGAAAGTTTTATCAAAGGGCCTCCCTGGAGGTGCAGGGATTAAGTCTCAGCACTATGGAGCTGTCCACAGCCACTGCAGCACGAGTTCGATCCCTGGCCAGGGAGCTTCCCACAGGGCGCAGCAGACCCCTCCCGTCTCCCCGCTGCTCCCCTCTGCTCCCCTCAGCAGTGGGTTTCAGTGGATCCGCCTGTTCCGCTCCTCACTCTGTCTCTGGGGAGCCCCTCATCCCCCGCACCTCTGGCCTACACCAGCTTGTGTGCATAAGTAAATAAATCTTTATTAAAAAAAGGTTCTGTCAAACTTTAAACAGGCACTTCTGGGTCACTTCAATTACTCCTGAGCTAAGAAACAGGGAGCAAAGCTTCCGAATCCGCGTGTTTTAAAAGTGAAATCACTTTCAACAGCTGCGGTGACGAGACGGCACGGGCACAGCCCCTCACGGCGTGGACATGCCGAGCTGAGGACCCGTCCTCCAAGCCCGAGCCTGCCTCCCAAAGACACAGCCCCCACTTCACAGGGTCGCTCCCCACGGGGAGCCGCTCTCCCCCCACTCTGAGTCTGGCCGCCCTCAAGCGGCGGTGGACGGGGGCAGCAGCGTTTTCCCAGTTCTGGCCAGGTCCGCCCTCGCCTGGCAGCCGACCTGCCCCTGGACGGAGACCAGCACGGACGCAAGGTGACCGTTCCGAGCCCGGGCGGAGGCCGGGAGACGAGACACCGCGAGGGGCGCCCAGCAAGCAGCCCCGTCAGCTGCGCGAGTGGAGAGGGGTGTCCCACGGCAGAGCTGGACTGTGCGCTGAGCCTTCCCCGAATTCCTGACCCACAGAGTCGCAGGCCAGACAACCAGCACTCCGCGTGGGGCCGTCCGGCCTGACAGTCACCCTGCCGGCCCCGCTCTAGGGCAGGCGCGGGAGAGGGGCGACCGCGGCAGTGGGGAGGGCGGCGGAGGCCCGAGAGGACAGCAATGGGGTTTAACGGCCGCCCGCTGCAGGACGGGGAAGCGCGGCCGCTGAGGGGCCGACTAGCTCTTTCAGACGCGTGTGACAAGGAGATGAACTAAAAAAAGAGGAGCATTCAGGTTGTGAGCAGAATTTAGGAAAAACAGAGAAAAGGCTCAAGACAGTCTTCCCAGGCAGGGAACTCTTCGCAAAGCCCTCGGGCAAGGATAAGGCGGGGGGCACTCGGAGTGAGAGGGAGGACTCAGGGCACCCACCTCTCAGCCCTGAGAACCTCAGGGTGCTGCTCCAGTCCATTGGAGGGGTCAGTCAGACACGGGACCCTCAGGTCATTGGTTTAAGGGACTTTGTGAGACCGACTTGAGGGGGAGTGACAGTGCAAAAGAAAAGGGATGTTTCGGTCCCCAACTATTTACTGGGGAGCAGCAGGCTAAGGATGCTACTCAGGTGCAAAATCTGGGGGCCTTGGTATAAGAAGGGAAGGCGTGCCCAGGATGTAGCATTGAGGGCCAGAGGGTGAAGCCAGGAGCCACTGAAAACCGTTTGTTGCCTTTTCTCCAGCCTCCGAGACCTCACAACAGGTGTCTGCACCTCACGGTTGCTGGGCCAGAGAGCGAGCAGGTGTCCGGCCCTCCCTGCTGGCGGCGGCGTCTGCTGCAGTGTCCCGTCACTGCGTGTCGGCCCGCGGGGGGCCTCCGGAGTGATTTTGGTCCTCGATGGAGAAGACGCACCCTTGACAGACCATTCCCAGGAAGCCTCGCCCTCAGGGGGCCTGGCCCGGACTCTTGGGGGGACTAGGGCTTGATGCCGTAATGGGACGCAGCTCTGGGGACTCTGAGGGGGAGGGAACGCGCTTCTTAGCGGGGGCCGTGGGGCCTGACGACAGACCCAGCGCCGCTGCCCCACAGCCGCCCTCGGCCGTGCTCGGGGCACCAAGAGCAGGGATGCAGTTCTCCCCTGGGGAATCCGGGCTGCACTTCATGAAAACCACTACAGCACAGTGGAGATGACTTCTGGAAACTTGCGGCTTCTTCCTGAGTCTCCTGAACACCAGCGCCGCCTCCAGCCCAGACGTGAGGCGCGGGCAGCCGGGCCGCGTGGGAGGGCTCCGGCTGCCGCCCGCCGCGCTCTGGCCCAGCGCCCACGGCCGGGCACAGCGGGCCGCTGCCTGCCGAGCGGTCAGGCCTTCCCCAGCCTGCGGGCCGGCCGGGCCTGAACAGCCCTGCACGAGCGCCCCGGCACACCGCCCAGCCGCGTCTCGTCAGCACACAGAAGCATGAACGTCAGCAGCTCTGGGGCGGCCTGTGTGCTGCGCAGAGGAGACGCGCCCAGAAGAGCCTGCACGGACACCCGCAGGCTCCCCCGGTAAACGCCGACCCAGCCTGTCCAAGGAGCCCGGGCCCTGAGCGCGGCAGGGGCCACGCGGCAGGCGGTGGTAACAGACACAAAGGCGCTCAGCGACGCCGAGGAGCGCGGCGCCGGGCCGCAGTAAAGCCGAGTGAACGTGTGCGCTGCGGGGAAGCGCGCGCGGCAACGTCAAGAAAGACTTCTCGAGACATCCAGAGCCGTGCCCGCCTCGACCCCTCGGGGAAAGCGAGCGGAAGCGCGGGAGGGGCGGGAGCGCGTCTGCGGGCTTGGGTGAGCTGACGTTCTTTCTTTTGAAAACTCACACGACGGTCACGTTCCTCAAGCTAATCCGAGTCTAACCTCATAACCGCGACCAAGCCCCGACAGCGCCTCAAAGGCCCTGGCGGCTCCCCGGGGCCGTCCGGGGCCTGGCGCGAGGCACGACGGAGGCCAGGCCGGCCCCAGCGGGGGACGGGGCAGCGGCCCCTGTGCTGGAGCAGGAGTCCGGCCCGGGCCACCTTGCGCCAGCACCGTCTCCCCCGGTGCTTCGCCCACGTGTATCTGACAGGACAGAATCTCCCAGCCCAGGAGCAGGAACTGCTCCGTGCAGTCGCCTTTCGCGCCTCCCGGTGTCTGCAGTTTCTCGGTATCCGGGCAGCTCTCGTATCAGGTTTATGCCGAGGGTCCTTTCTCCGACGCCGCGGCCGGAGCTGCCTGCCTCCGCTCGGGACAGCGCGCGGCACAGACGCCGCAGCCGCCACCGACCTCCAGCCCGCAGCCCCCAGCGCTCGCTGGGCTGGGCCTTTGCAGGCGGCCCTGGCTGTTCGCAAGCCTCCTTTCCCCTCTCTGAACAAGCTATTTGTGTCCTCTCGTTTAAAGAGTATCTTTTGTAGTAGGCATATGGCTGGGGCTATTTTTAGTCCAGTCTGTCTTTTGATTCATATTTAATGTAATTATTGACATGGTTCCATTCACAGCTGCCATTTTGCTATCGTTTTAGATGTCTCGGCTCTTTTTTTGGTTCCTCCTTTACTGCCTTCTTTTGTATAAAAATTTTGCTAGTTACTATTTTAATTCCTCTGTTGGTTTTTCCACTATGTATGTCTTAGTTATTTTCTCAGTGGTGGCTCTAGGGATAACTACATGCATCTTATCGCAATCTTTTCCAGATTAATACTGACTTAATTCTGATAGGATGTAGCAATTTTGCACCAATCTTACACCAAGGTCCCTTTCTCCCTCACTTTCTGCTGTTATTTTCATATGTGTGGCATCTATATCTAGATACAGATATAGTTACAATTAGTTATTGCTGCATTATAACTAGTTATAATGCTACAATATTGTATTTATTGTCTTAAGTCTTTGATGAAAATAGCCACATATACCATCTTTAAGAGTTACCCACATATTTATCATTTCTGGAGCTCTCGTTTCTTCCTATGAATTCAAGTCACCATTTGGTATACCGGCCCTAACCCAAAGGGCATCCTTTAGAATTTCGTATATGTCGGGACTTTGTTTATCCGGGAATGTCTGTATTTCACCACATTCTCGAAGTGTAATTTTGCTGGATATAGTAGTTGTAGTTGAAAATTTTTTTCCTGCATTTTGAATGCGCCATTCTATTTCCTTCTGGCCTCCACTGAGTCTGGTAAACAGGGTGCTGTTCCTCTGTGCACAATTCATTGCTTTTCTCTTGCTGCTTTCAAGTTGTCCTCATTGTCTTTCAGCACTGTGGCAATAACGTAACTCAGTGAAGATCTGCTTGTTACCGCGCCTGGGGGTCTGCAGGTTAGTGCTTTTCAGCAGATCTGGGGTGCTGTGGCCCCTCATTTCTTCAAGTGCTCCCTCTGTGCTTTGGGGACCCCCATCACCGTACGGTGGTGCCCAAGGGCTGGCCTACTGACTGCCTTCACACCAGTCAAGTCAGTCACCTCTGGGACTGGGGCTGCCGTGGTCCCGGCCAGCCCTGCTCCAACAGAGTTACTCTGCCGAGGGAGGAGGGAGGAAAGAATGCCACAGAGACCCACTGTTCCTATCCCAAGAGCAGCAGGTTTGACTTATTTTTAGTCCTTCTCAAAATGCCATTTACTTCTGGTCAAGCTGAGGGCCCTGCCATGGTTTGGACAGACTCATCCAGCTTTACCACTACGTGGGGGCTGAGAAAATTTGTGGACCTTTTCGTCCTCAACAGCTGAAGCTCTGCCAACTGAAATGGGGTTTCGTCGGCCGGCACAGCAGCGTCGCCGCTGTGAGCTCCATCCGCCCCTAACTCAGACCTGGAGAGTCCAGGCCTCGTGAAGACTGCCCGGCCCTGCCGGGGGGCGTGAGCGGAGTTCTGGCAACGGGAGATGTTCTCTGTCTCTGCTGCTCCAACAGGAAGACTGGAAACCGCTTGCTTGACCAGCAACACACTCCTGGCACCTTCAGACAAGATGAGAGCCCGCCTTGCTGGCCCTTCCCGGGACAGAAACCCCACATTCCAGCGTGTGCCTAAGACAGGGCTCGGCGCGCGCGCGTAACAGTCCCCAGAGCCCTGCAGGTATCGCTGCTCCCAGACGCACTTCGCCTCTCGGTGGGCTCGCCAGGCTGCCCGCTCTGCTTCTGGCAGGTGTCCTCTCAGCCGGAGCCAAGAGCTCAATGAGTTGCAAATGTAATAAGAGACATGAGGGGTTTGGTTTGTTCTTTCACAAAAGCCTATTCACAAGAAGACGGCTCCGAGCTGAGCACGGGGCCGGGGCACAGGGCGGCACCGCCGGCCTGCTCCTCGCTGGGCTCACAGGTGACAGGAACAAACCAGCCCCCACGGCCGTCTTGCTTTTGCTCCCACACCTGGCTCAGGGGCATAATGAAGTCAGTTAATGGTTCTTTAAAAGAAAATCTTCAGTTAATTCAAATATACAAATAAAACCGGGTTTTGGCTGATGGTTTTAAGCAAGATTAGTTTCTCTTTCAAAATACAAGACCATTGTCGTCTACGCCCGAGACTGAAGGCCTTTGGACTCTAGTTCAAAATATCATCTGATTCAGCTTCTCCAAGTCAGCCAAAAATTAAACAAGAAGAAAAACCGAAAAGCTCCCGGCCACATCAGGAACCACACCCGGCCGGCAGCGCGGTGCCGGACCTGGAGCAGCTGAGAAAGACCCTCAGTCACGAACGGGTCCAGGCCTCACCCCAGTGCAGCCGCCACCAGAACCAGGGCTCGGGTGGGGCTGCCTGGGGGGCCGGAGACCGCCCCTGCCACCCCGAGTCAGACCCTGGGGGCGCAGGGACCAGGGGGCCTGGCCGCGTTGTCTGCTCTCAGGGGCTGCTTTTTTTATAAGCTAGTTTTTTGGGTTTTTTTAATTTATACATACAAGCTGGGGTACAGGCCAGAGGCATGGGGCGGCGAGAGGGTTCACCAGAGACAGAACGGGGAGCAGAACAGGCAGATCAGAAACACACTGCTGAGGGGAGCAGCGGGCGAGGCAGGAGAGGTCTGCCACACCATGTGGGATTCTCCCCCGCTGGGCGTCGAACTCGCATCGCCACTGCCGACAGCTCCACAGCGAAGCCCTTAACCGCTGCGCCACCGGGGAGGCCCTCGGGCTGCTTTTAATAAAGTCCCCACTCCCCTCCCACGTGCACAAGACCACTCATCTTTCTTCTCGTCATTTCTTTAGGAAGAGAAAGTGTTAGGTAAAAAGCAGAAAAAGAACAGCAACGATTCAATGAACTCTCCAAAACTCTTGGAAGCTCGGGCGGCGGGAAGGCCGCTGTGAGCACGGCCCCTGTGGCCGGAAGGCGGCTCACACACCAAGGGCCCGAGGCCCGGCAAGAGGACACCGCCAGGCCCAGCCGCGGCCCCGGAGGCGGGAGGAGAGGGCCAGGCTGAGCCACCCCCCACCCCCGCACAGCTTCAGGGACACAGTCAGCTCGGTCAGCTCCCGGGCAGAAGCCATCCAGCCACTGGCCAGTCCAGCCACTGGCAGAGCTGGCGGTCTGGGGCGCCAGGCTGGCCGGGCACACCCCCGCCTTCTCAGGTCCCAAGTCCGAACGGGGCCCCCACCGGCCCTCCAGGGGCTCCGGCCACTGCGGCGCTGGGGTCTGACCCTCCAGTAATTCCACGTCTTCCTCCTGAAGTCGAGAATCCTCCTGCGGCGGACGGCACGCAGCCCCACGTGGCGCAAGAAGCAAGAGCCCCCCACGAGGCGCCGCACGCGAAGGCCCGGAACACACACGGCCTCGCGCCTCTCGTGGGTGTCGGCATCGCGCTGAGGAGCCACGTCTGGGCCACAGCGCTGCCAGCAGGGGAGGAGGCAGGGCCTGCAGCAAGCCGCACCTTTGTGGGCGGGAGACCAGTCCGCAGGGGTGAAGGGACTGAGCCCCAGGGGGGCAGGGAGGCTGCGGGCAGCGGTCACGGGCCGCGGAGCTCGAGACCAGCAGGAATCCGGGCGGGGGTGGGGCTCCCGACACACAAAGGAGCCCGGGGCCCCACAGTGGGGTGTGTGTGGGCGCCACAAATGGCCCATTATTGCCGGGGGAGAGCTGGGCGGGCGGAGGCCGGGCCGCTGCCAGGCCGGGCCGCCAGGGTGAGCCACAGCCGGGGCCGCAGGCCAGCAGAGACCGTCCGGGGAGCAGAGCAGGGACGGCCCAGAAGAGCAGGCAGGACACAGGGCCGGGGACAGCGGCAGCCTGGGGTCTCGGGGCGGCAGCCCCCGGGCCCACCGGGAACACCTCCCAGACCCAGCCTCCAGCCAGCCAAGGGGACGCTGAAGGTCGTTCCTGCCGCCTGCCCGGTACCCATGGACTCGCCCTCCGCCCCCGCCTCTGCCTGACCTGCTGCCCAGTGGCCCAGTGTCCGCAGCACCCTCCTGCCGGGCGCTGGTTGCGGAGCCGTTGGCGGGTCTGCGCCCGACCGCACGTGCCGCCAGCGGCGCCTGGTCTCCCTCTACGCAGCCGTGTCCCGTGGCGGGGACCGCCGGCTCTGGCCGGGGACCGGGCCCGGCTCACGCAGAGATGCCGAGTGGACGGTTTCACGCTCCCGGCCGACGCCCCGGTGTGGGGCAGGCGCCAGCCGGTGTTTCCAAGCTCAGTCTGAGGCAGATGTGGGTGCGGCCCCAGACAACGGCTGCACCCCTCGGATGTTTCCAGCATGGGGGGGTTTAGCTCCGGCCGCGCCTCTGCCGCTTCTCCAGGCCCCACATCTGGGCGGCGGCGGCAGCGTCTGTCCCCTCTGGCCTGCTTCACTGGGTGGCGTCGCCACCAGCCCCACCCGTGCGGTCACGGGCGGCAAGACTGCGCGTCCACGCCGGCTGGGCGGCGCCCACCACCTCCACCCGGACACAGGCCACGGCTGGCGCCCACCTGGAGGCCGTCTTCGTGCTGAGGCGGCCGCGAGGAGGGTGGCTGTGTCCACCTGCCCGGCAGCTCCCAGGCAGCCGGCAGCCCGCAGGCCGACTCCCCTCGGCTGTCGCTGGTTTTTCACCGCACGGCGAGAGCAGCCTCCGCGTGGCTCAGGGCCCACAGCGCAGCTTCTGGCCTCTGCGCGACAGTGGAGCGGCCTCCCCACGGCCTCCCCGCGCTCTCGAGCCACCCGCGTCTTGCTGGAAAAGTCGGACTCGTCTCTGCCGTGAAGTGCCCCGAGAAAGGCAGAGCCCCCGGCGCTGCCAGCGACACATGCTCGTGAGCACCACAGCTCCCCAGTGTGTTTTTAATACATGAATCGCTACTATTGGGGCAGAAAAGATAAATCACGCAAGTGGGTAACATCTTCAAAGCTCCTTGTTTCTTAATCCCTCGGCCCGGAGCACCAGCCATCGATCCGGGTCAGGCCCAACCCAGAATCTCACACCCGGTGTGACAGGCGCGGCCCGCCCTTTGGGGAGCACTTCCGGACGAGACGGGAGCACCCACACGCGGCCTTTGTTCTGGGGGACGTGGGGCGCCTCTCCAGCTGCAGGCAGCCGAGCGCCTCCCTGCTGCGCCCGAAGCCTCAAACCCAGGGAAACGCGCCCTTGACTCGCTCGGGGTGGAACCTGCGTGACAGAGATCCAGTATACAACTGGACCTAAAAGTCAGACTTTAACTACCTCCAAGAGACACTGCCGAGGCTTACGGTATAAAGCGCTGAATCGCAGCCTCTTCTGAGATGTTACGTCCCAGAGTTCTCAGAAACCCCAGAGGACCCGGAAGTCCAACTGCCGGTCACCGAGAGCCGCCTGCCTTCCTGGGGAGTGGAGTGTCGACACCCTGGGCTCCCGAGCGTGGTCTGCCCAAGGCCGCCGCGGCCTCCGGACAAAGACGTCTGGGGAGGAACAGACACAGCAAACCCCGCTTCGGTTCGGGACCCCGCTGGCTCTTCTGCTCAGCTGATGGAGGGTGTTTCTTTGCAGAGACCCGTTACAGGGCCGCGGCGTTGTGCTCAGAGGCGGCCTCAGGCCGTGGGCTCCGCCTGCCCGGCAGAGATGAGCGAACTGTGGCCCCAGCTCGCCGGGACCAGCCCAGCCTGGCGCAGGCCCCCGCGCTCACGGCTGCCCGCATCGCGCAGCTGTGCCGTGCACTGCCCGGTGACCGACACGGTCATTGCCGCAGTGCCGGTGAGCACGAGAAGAAAGCGTTAAAAATCCGTGTTAGAACTACTCAGGGCTGACGAGGTAAAACCCGCTCGGAGCACAGCAACCGCCAAGGGCTGTGCCTCAGCCCCAAGCCGCTGACAGGCTTTCAGCCCCGGTCCAGGGAGACGCTGAGGAAAAGCCCCGAAGAGTCCAGTTTCCTTCCTGCCACATGCGGCTCTCTCAGGGGACCACAGGGCGTCCTGAGAGTCCCTGCTGAGCCACTAACCACCGCTAATTAGCTTCACGAGGACAAACCTGAGGCGGCTGGAGGTTTCTGCCTGCCAGGAGGCGTTTCCCGGCTAGGGCAGAGTCACCAACCACGCGTTCATCTGGGGACCCACACGCAGAGCCTGGCAGGCGCTGGCAAGCAGTGAAAAGGGAACCCCACCAGCCCCAGGGTCAGGGCGGCTGGAGATAAGCCGCTCAGCCGCTCGGGGCTCCTTCCGGCCCGCCCTGCTCCCGGGCCCAAGCCCGCGGGGAGACAAAGCGGCTCGCCCGTCGCCCCACCACGCACGTCGCCCGAGGGCAGCGGCACGAGTGGTTGCAGCCCCCCAAAAGCAGATGGAAAGGAGGCCCGCGGGCCAGGCCACAGGCACTCCGCAGGACGAGGGACCGGGCTGCCGGGCGGAGGGAGGGCCACCCACGCCTCACCCAGCGAGAGCCGGGGCGCCCCTCGGGGGCTCTGGGGGCACATCCTGCCCAGTGGCCGGGGCAGGCACGCGGCGAGCTCTGCGCGGGCGTCGTCGGGACCCTCGGCGGCGCGCGGTGCCTGAGCCGGGCCTCCGAGGGGCGCCCGGGGTGGACTCCGCCCCTGCAGCCCAGCTCTGCTCCTGGAGGCCGGCGGGCGCGGGCTTCTCAGCCGAGTCACTGGGTCAGTCCGGGTCAGACCCAGGAGGGTCCGGCTGGATCCCCCTCCCACCCGCACACCCCGCCCCCGACCAGGGAAGCGGAGTTCGAGCTCCTTTCTGTCACCAGCAGGGAGGATGTTGAGGAACATACTTTGTAAGAATTCCCAATAAAAACACGCGCCGGCACGATTCTGGCTAACCCGATCCGCACGGTCCCGCCATGGGGACGCGCCGCCCGACACGCGGCACGAGCGGCGCCTGCGGACAGGAGCGCCCCGGCGCGGAAGGGCCAGAGCCGCGGCCGCCGCCCCGAGCGCACCGCAGAGCGAGCGCCCAGGGGTCTGTCGGGGCATCAAGGACGCGCCCAGCGGGTGAAGACGGCTCCTCCCCCAGAACGCGCTGTCCGTGCGTCTCGTTTCCACCCGTCCAGCCCACCCCGCGCCGCAGCGCCCGCGGGGCCTCTCCGCCGCTGCTTGGGGGTCGCGAGCGGGGGTCGCACAGGCCCGCGCCGTCCTTCCTGGGTCGGCTCAGGTCCCCTGGAAATGTCAGGGTCGGCTTGTCCATGTCTGCAAAGGGCCGCTGGACACCGAGGGGGCGGCTGCCGTCCCCCTCGCTGGGGTTCCCCCCCTGGTGCCCCCCCACCCCCACCCCCCGCCGCGACGGGGCTGTCCACCACTACGACCTACGGCTCATTTTCAGGCCGCAATCTCGGTCCTCTTGCTGCTTCTCCCCAAGCACAACGTCTTTTTTGTTACTCCAGTGAGCAGATTTTTTTTCAAGCTGCACTTTTGAGGCGTTCACGGGGAACTGACAGCCTCACACAGAGGCACTTGCCCTTACGTGCTCTGTTCTTCTTGTCTTTATCACTTGAAATTAAAATTTTTCCTTGAACGCTTCAAAGCTGATATGGAAATAGAGACTGCAGAAGCACCGACTCTAGAACTGATAGAGTCTTAAAGATAAATTACCCAGATGGATCCCTACAAAAAGAGCTGCAGAAATAAAGTTTGCGTAAAATACTGGACGCGCCACGTCTCCTGGGCTGTGGACGCGTTAGAGCCGGTGGGGCAGAGGCCGCCTTCTCAGGCTGGGGGTGCTCAGGCCAGCCCGACTCTTCAGGGTAGGACGGAGCTGTGGCCGCCGCACCCCGAGACACGAGAAGGGGCCGGAGCTCCGGACAGGCCGCGACCTACTCCCAGGAGGCAGGACCCGCCCAGCGCACATAAGGGAACTCCTTTAGGGCCGGCCCGTTCAACTTCTAAATTAATGTCCAGGCCCAGGTGAGGGGGGAGCACAAATGGACAATGAGGGGGGCAGGAGGCCCCCCCCAGGCATGAACCGGAACCCGAGGGCACTGAAGGATGAAAACTCGCCCACCTCCGCTCAGACGGCCCCGCGAGCTCGGCCGCCCGGGGCCGAGTCCAGCGCCCAGACCCCAGCTGAGGCTCCGCAGCCGCCGCCCGCGCCGGGCAGGTGCGACCGGCACCGGAGCGAGAGAGGGCGAGAGGGCGCCCCGCTGCCACCCCCGGCCCTGTGCCTCGGCCCCCCCCCCCCCCCGACAGACACTCGCCCGGCGGCGTCCACGACCCTGTTGCTCGCATTTAATCGCTCGCGGGGCCTCTGTTTCCAGGGAGCTCATCACGCTTTCCCGCTGTTGGCGATTAGAAGTGCTCCCCTCTTTTGAAAACGAGGTATTAAATAGGGTGTCGAATATACCGTATCGAATGCCACACAGCCCCAACACCGCTTCACCCGAAACGCCCGGGCTCCACGGCCCTCACAGACACCGAGGGCGGCGGCGGCCACGCACCCAGCCCGCCAGGGCGCGCCGTGCAGAGCCAGGCCCGAGCGCCCGGGGGCGGGGCCCCTGCCGCGCAGCCCTCACGCCAGCCCTCGGCCTGCTGCCCACGAGGCCGGCCCAGGCACGCTGCCCGGAGGCGCGCCCTGCGCGCCCTCTGCGCCCAGCGCGCATGTCCCCGGCCAGCCGCTCCTCGGCATCTCGGAGGAGCCCAAGGCGGGCCTGGCTCTCTCTGCAGCGCCTCCTGCCCGCAACGCCTGGCCCGGAGACGCAGGGCGGCGCTCTCTGGGCACTCGCACGGCCGGCACGTGTGGGGAGAGGCCGGGAAGCTGCCGAGCTCCCGCCCCCAGTGCAGAGACAGCCAGGCGGAAGGACGGTCCAGACTGGACGCCGGCAGCGCCAGGGCTGAGGCCGGCTCGCACCTGCGATTTCTCGAAGAAAGTGTCACAACTCACACGACGATTTCAGTGCAACCAAATCCCACTATGGTGCAGCTGCACCCCGGGACGTACTCACGTGCCGCGCTCACCTGTGCATGCTCTCCACGCCGATGACCAGCATGATGCAGTAGGAGATCCCGCTCTGCACCAGGAAGTGCAAGGCGTACCTGCAAAGGCAGGGCCGGTCAGCAGGGCCACTCAGACCGGGCGCCCGGAGGCTGCGCAGCAGGAAAACGGCTCCGGAGAGACGGCACTGCCGGGAGGGCACCCGCCCCCGCCCCAGCCCGGCCCAAGGCAGCCCCTCGCTTCTGCCTGTCCCTTCGGAATCCCCTGCAAACATGCCCAGCACCCCAGGGAGCTGTGTGGGCCGGGCCACCTGACAGTGCACCGGGAACAGCAGTCTGGACAAAGATTAAAAAGCACAAACAAGAACGGTGGGCTCCTGGTGACTGCTGAGGCTGGGCCGAGGTTGCCCGCGGGCTCCCTGCACCGCTCTGCACGGAGGGCTGGACAGCTGGACAGCCGCCCCGAGCGTGGCTCACGTGAGCTGAGGCAGGGTCGGGGACGCGGAGAAGACCCTGGCGACAGGACTTCTGTGTTTCCAGGGAGGCCGCAAACACCTGACACAGCCCCTGGTCTTAGGATTCGCTGAGGTCTCGGGACCCCAGCAGCAGGCAGGCCTGGCCTGGCCACAGGGCCGCTGGCAGAATAAATCGCCCTGGTGGGTTTCTCGTGAATTTCTGGGAGACCACTGCAATCGCCAGAGGCAGAAGCCAGGTTCAGAAGCGCCAGTTTATTCCTTACAAGAATCAGGAATAACACCCCAGGACAAACAGACGTCCCCCGAGTCCTGAGGGTTCCACACCCCGCGGGAGCTAAGGCCTCGCCCCCACCCCCCAGGGGCCGCCTCTCGAACAAGAGTCTGCAGAAGAGCAAACCCCGAAACCCTTCTCCACGCACCCACAACCCTGTAGCGCACGTGCAGCAGCGGGGTCACTGCTGGCGGAAGCGGGGGGAGCACAGGGGTTCCCCCAGGTCCTGCAGCCACACGGACCTCGTCTGTCACAGGACCACACCCCCACCCCGCCCCGGGGATGGAGGCCAGCTCAGGGGGGCCACACCAAAGAGCTTCCCTCACACGGCCGCTGCCTCTGTGGGCTCGGCACGCCCCGCGCCCCGCAGCCGCCCGCGCAGGCAGAGACAACCGTTCGCGGTTTGTGCCGGCGTCAGAGGCGCCGAACAGGTGAAAACTGCTCCTCGCCCCAGAGTAAGACGTCTCTATGTCTCCTCTCTCTATCTGCCCTTTCCCATCAATAGTTAATTCCCCTCTGAGCCCAAGCTGGAGAGAGAGAGCCCGTTCTTCCGGAGCCGGGGCACACGCGTCTCTGTGCGTGCCTCTGGGGGAAGCCCCGGCCGGGAACAGAACCAGCCCTGCGCGGCGTGCCCCTCTGCACACCCATTCAGAGAGTAAGGGCGAAACGACGACTTACCAGCCAAAGCAGAACAGCGCCAGGTAGAGGCCCAAGAGGGTGGCGACGACATGCCTTATGAAGGAGCTGGTTTTGCTGGAACGAAGGTAAGTCCGAAACCAAACAGCCGCCAGCAAGGCGAAGAGCTGGCACACGACAAAGTTGACCTGTGGAGAGGGAGAGCGTGGGTTAGCCACGCTGCCCGGTGGCCTCGGTGAGGTCACATCTCAATTCTCAGGACAGAAACGCCAGGGCTATGGGAAAGGGAGCCTTTCCAGGTTAAGAAACCCAAAGGAGGGGCCAGGGGCTTCCCGGGGGCGACAGCGGCAAGGTCAGGGGGATGGGCACCCTGCCCATCTGTGCCACCAGGTCGGGCGGACTGGAGCAGGCGGCGGGGGAGGTTCTGGAACATTCTGCAGGACACAGAAGTGCCAAGTGCGCCGCCCGGCCGACGGAAACAGAGTGTGCCCGATGACCAGGCGGCCCTGGCGCTCCAGGAAGGCAGAGCTCCGACCTGAGAACCCAGGAGTCAGGGCCCGGTTGGGGTCCCCAGGGCTGGGAGGCTGCGACCTCTTCCACCTGGCGGACAACGGAACCAAATGCCCCCGGGGCTGGGCCAGGAGGTGACCGGGGGGCAAGGAGAGAACGCCTCCAAGAACACCTCCGCCCCCAGCCCCCAGCACGAACCTCAAGCTTCCTCCTACGCAGGGGCAGGCCCTTGGCCAGCGGAAATGACGCCCACGCGCCGCCCCCCACTGCAGGGCGGGTACAGGCTCGCCTGCGGTGCTTCAAGGCCCGGGAGGACCCCGCTTCCCTCTTGGGAAGGACAGTCTCGGGGGTCAGGCAAATGTCTCAGAGTCCCGAAGAGAGAAATCCAAGCGGCATTAGCGACGCGCAGGAAACAGCGAGATGGCCGTCTCGGCAGCTCCACGGGGGCACACAGCACCAGGACGCGCCGGGGCCAGCTGGCGAGGACGGGGTGTGCGCTGCCGCCCGCGGCCCAGGCCACACAGCGGGCATTGTCTGGGAGACCGTTGTTCTCGGAAGCGGCCTTGGTTCGAGCAGCATCTCTCCGAGCACTGTTTCTAGCAGTACTTTTTAATGAAACAAAATAAACGCGTCCGAGAAATGACACTTGACAGTCTGGAGCTGCCAAGGCCCCTCGCGGCGCAAAGCTCCCTTCCAACCTCGACGCAGCCCAGACTTCGGGTCGCCCCCAGGGATCCCCAGGCGCAGCTGGGCAGCCGAGACCCCCGGCCGGGAGCTCGGGGGCAGGCCGCTGTCACCCCGCCAGAGGCCACCAAGGTCGGCGGCGAGTCCGGTGTGAGCAGCTGCAGGCCTGTCCAGAGCGGAGCAGAAAACCACGGTGCGGAGGAGGAGCGAGGGCGGGGCTGGGCCGCACGCTGACCCCGCGCGGGCAGCACGAGGCGGGGAGGCGGCCGCCCTCAGGAGGGGGGGGCAGCAGAACGGGGCGACCTCGGGGCGGGCGCACCCAGAGGCCGGGAGGCTGCGGCTCCGGGGCAGCTGGTGCCATGAGGGCACGGGGGAGGGACAGTCCGACGGGGGCCGGGGGAGCGCGACTCCGCCAGGAGCAGTCAGCAGGACGTGGGGGGCAGACCACCTGTGGGGCCCTACGGGGCCCCCGACCCGCGCACCTGGACGCCCAGAGGCCACTGGGCAGTTTCAGAGTGAAAGCGGAGGCAGCCGGCCCCTGGGGGTGAAGAGGCAGGGAGATGGCCCTCAGGACCCCGGCCGGGCCGTGCCTCTGCTCGGCCACCCCCCTTGACCTCAGAGCAAGGCCCCGACCCTAGGCTCAGCCCCCCGCCACCCCTCCGCTCCCAGAGAGCATCGGAAGGGGACCCCGGCTGGCCCTGCACAAGACCTGGCGCCGCCGCCGCAGCCCAGCTGCCCCCTCCCAGGCTGCGGGGCGCCGGGTATCCACGCGCCGGTCTCGGCAGGGCAACTCCCACAGACCCGCAGCAAAGCAGACAGCAAAGCAGACCAAAGAGGCCTAATCACCTGGCGGGAAACACACCTACATAAGTGACCTGATGCACCTCCGAAGACAATCCCCCAGCCACTGGGGTGGGGACACGCAGGGAGGCAGGCGGGGCTCGGAAGGGTGAGAAGTCTTGGGGTGTTAAGAGGCAGAACACCCCTCACTTTAAACAAAGTGAATCTTCTGGCTGAGACGCTGCATACAGAGCTGTGCGTAAAAGCAGCAGCCGCAGACACACGGAGAGGAGGCTGTCAGGCTAAGGGCCTTCCCCACACCACACCACCGGCCGGCACAGTCTCACCACGTCGGCGTCAAAGCCCAGTGCTCAGAAACTTAGGCCACTTGAAAATAACAAGATTCACTTAGTCTTAAGGACATTCAGCAAAATTCTTAATAAACCCAAAATGAACTTGCAGGGCATTTAGGGAGAGGTTCAAGACGGCAACAGCGGCGGCACACCTCCCCAGACACCCGAATCACACCTACACCCTAGCGATGCCCTTCGAACGAAATCCTGACTGGCCGTTTCCCCCACACTTCTGGTGAACAAGAAAGGCCCACATCACGCATGGCAGGAGAGGCTGGGGGACATCTGAGGGCCGGACGGTTCGGACCAGGCATCTAGAGCCCCAACTTTTAAAACTGCACCTAAGGGCTGGGCCCCTAGAACATCCAGCTCTGGAAGTCAGTGGGGTTTGCACCGGCGCCCCCCACGAGACAACAGCAAACAAGGAAGCAGTTCTCGGCAGGGCACACAGCCTCGCGGGGCGGCCCCGGCGCTCGGCGCAGAGGAGACAGAGCGAGCCACCATTCCCAAGTCCTCCCCTGGCAGAATCCACTGCGCTTGCCCAGAGCCCCTGGGCAAAGCCCCTGCCAGGGTCGGGCTTCCAACAGGGCGCACGGGTCGGGGGCTGCGGTGACCCTCCCTGGAGCCCGGGGCGGCCAACAGCACTGGCTCCGTGCTCTGCCCGCCTGCCCCCGGGGCAACGGTGTCCCCCTGGAAGGAGCTTGTACACATGTCCGACACCCCAGCTTTTGCGGCTGCTGCCCCGGGGGTGCATCCCCCGTCACCTGGCTCTGGTGGCCCCAGGGCTTATGTTCCTTGGTCCCACAGGACTGGTGATGCTGATTAGTAACAGGAAAACATGTGGAAGCATGAATCTCACTAGTGAAGGTAAATATATAGTTAAATTCAGAATATACCACTGTTTATAATGGTGGTGGGTGAATCACAGAAATCTAGTATAACTAAAAGACAAAAGTATTAAAAATACCTATGAAGTGATTTGCTAGTGAACGCCCAATACAAAAAGATATAAACTGAAATAAAAACAAAATGGGGCGAGAAGAGTAAAAACACAAACTTCAGTATGAATTTGAAGTTGTTGTCCGCTTAAAATAGACTGTTATACAATGTTTTATGTAAGCCTGGTGGTAACCACAAAGCAAAAATCTATAGCAGACACACAAAAGATAAAACAGAAAGGAATCTAAACAATACAGAAAATCATCAGACTACAAAGACAGAGAGCAAGAGTGGACGGAAGGGAGAAAGAAATTTCAAAAAACCAGAAAATAGTTACTAAAACGGGAACAGCATATGCATGACCAAGCCTTTACTTAAATGTAAATGGACTAAAATTTTCGATCAAGGTGTAAGAACAAGCTAAATGAATTTTAAAAAACAGAGAGAGATGAAAAAATAGCTTGAGACAAATGAAAATGGAGATACAACATACCCAAATGTATGGGGGCCACAAAAGTAGTTCTAAGCAACAAGTTCCTATCAACAAGTGACCACATTAAGAAAATAGATCTCAAATCAACAACCCGACTTTATACCTCAAGGAACTAGACAAAGAAGAGCAAACTAACCACAAAGTCAGTAGGAGAAGATAAATAACAAAGATCAGAGTGAAAATAAGGAATTAGAGGAAAGAAACAGAAAAGATGAAACTACGTTACTTTTTTGAGAAAACAGACAAAACAGATGAACCTCTAGCTAGATTTACCAGTTTAAGGGAAATTAAAAACGAAAAAGGAGACATTACAGTCTTGCTCTCTGGTCACGACAGGGACCACGTCTAAGAAGCGTCACCCGGCAAGTCATCTCCGTGCAAATGTCATGGGGGGTGTGACGAGTCTGCAACCTCTGGCAGATCCCGACGCTGCAGACGACCCTCTCGAGTCTCTTCCTGGAGACGCCACCCCGGGCCCAAGCAAGGTTCCCGGTGCGGACGCCGTGACCCTTCCGGAGTCACGCGAGCGTCCTCCGCAGCTGCAGCACGGCCCAGGCGAAGAGGCTCCTCCGGGCAGGCCGCAAACATCACCACCGTCCCAGGGCGGAGGCCTGGCTGTTCGGAGGAGAAACGCCGCGTGGACACGGCGAGCTCCCCAGCACGCGGAGGCCGTCCGGGAGCAGTGTCGGCCACAGCAGACTCTCGAAGGGCCTGGGACTCCCCGCCAGCCCCCTGCGCTTCGCGGGCACGGAGCTCGGCGGGCGTTCCGGAAGAGGCGCTGGGCCGCCCCAGTCCCGCCTCAGCCGCGGCCGGCAGCTGCTTGCGGGCGGCCCCGAGGCTCTCGCTCGCCGGCGTCCGGGACGCCTGAGCCTGGCAGCGGCTCCGGGCAAGGCCCGCTCTGGCCAGTCATCCCCCCACAGTCCCCGTCCCTAGAGCTTCCCAAACGGTCCCGGCTGCCGCCCCACGGGCTCCGGCAGGCTCACCGCGCCCTGACCTGACGTGACCATGAGTCTGGAGTCGCTGCAGCCCCAGAGCAAGCATCCGCCGCCGCGCGAGCGGCACAGGCAGCCCAGCCCTGCGTGTCACCGCCAGGTTGTCGCTTTGCTGGGACTGTCGCGGTGCTGAGTGACCGCTCCGGAGGCCCCGTCCAGACCCTCACACGTCCCCCCGTACTGGCCTAGGTGCTTCTCAAACCCCTGCGGTCCCGATGGCGCAGAGAAGCAGGGCCTGCGGCAGCCCTGGCGCCTCGCTGCCCCCCGCGGCGGCGGGCAGTGGGCAGCGGTCAGCACCGGTCGTGACTTCGGGGCCTCCTGGCAACATCAGTGTCCCCCGCCCTGAAACCACGCGGCTACTGCACCCACTAAATCTCACGCAGGGGGGCAGGCCACAGGGCGGCACCGCGGACGTGACAGGCCACTGTCCTAGAAAAGCAACCGCTGGGCTGAAGCAGACGCAGCTGACCGCTCGCAGCACCTCCTCTGGCAGGTGACACAAAATTCATTGGATTCCAGATTACACCCTCCCGGTAAGTAGTGGAGAGGAATTCACACCAAAAATCTGGGAAACTGGTTTTTGCAAACCGCCATAAAAACAACATTTTCCCCAGGAAGGTAACACTGCACAAAACCCAGAATGGACAACGAACTGGACTCCTGGAGGCTCCTCCCCACCGGGACCGCCAGCAGCCTGGTTATCCCCAGCTGCCCGAGCAGACTCGGGTTATGCAGATCACTGGACTCCTCAAACCACTCCGGAGAGCGCCTGCCACTCACCAGGCCACAGTCTGACTTTCCCTTCAGACCGTGAACTCCTCAAGGCAGGGAACAAACCTCATTCACCTCTGCATTCCTGCCCACACGGAGGGGGTCTCTGGCTACATCCCTGCTTTTAATTCAGTGGAAAAAAGCAGGAAGATCATGCCTTAAGCGTGCTTAAAATCAAGGCGAGCAGACTGTTAACCTGACAGCTAGGAGTTATCTACCATCTTTGCTATGGGTTTAAGCTCTTAATATTCATGGCTCAGATTAGAAACTCCAGAGCCAACAAAAATGTAAGCCAATGTTACTTCCATTAAAAAAAAAACCCACTTCCTAGCTAGTTATAAAATAAATAAATATATGAGCAGAAAGATACATTCTAGTCACCGTTAAGTAAACACTTACTGTTTAGGCAGAAGGAAAAACACAGACCTGGTAGCTCCTAAACCCCTGAAGTTGACTATGAAGACTAAGGAGGACCCCACTAATATGGGGGGTGCATGCTTTCTTGGGAGTCCTCCCCACTGTCTGCCCCAGCCCCAGCCCCACACAGACAGGACTCGGGGTCTCCGCAAGAAGCGCGCGCCACAGGCCCGCAGCGCCCAGTGGCCCTCTCCTCCCTCGCAGCAACGCAGGGCGAGGGCCCAGACGCCATCACTCCTACTCCTCTCTAAACGCGATGTCATTAAAAACAGCCAGACTCCAGGGTTATTAACTGACACATCTTCAAGAGTATTTTCAGATCAGCCCGGAGAGCGCGACGCAGTGCCCTTCTCCCGAGGCAGGAGCGGGAAGCAAGTGATCAATCAGAAGCGCGCGGAGATGAGGGGTGCCTGCCACCCGCCAGGCTACCTGTTAAAGCACGGATGCGGGTTCCAAATCACGACTGAGGCAGGTTCCGCAAACAGCAAAGCGGTGGTTTATTTGCTAGCTTGAGCTAGGGTCCAAATCAGCCCGGTAGGCAAAATGAGGACCCCAAGTACAGAAATGGGTCAGCTTATAAAGGCATTTTCTCGGGCAAACTGAGGCTATGACATGACGTAGGGCAGGGGGTTGCACATTCTTGAGGAACAGATGGTCAGTGCTGTTACCTCACGAGTTTTTGGAGCTTTTCAGAGTTCTTGCCTCGGGTAAAGGGGAAGGTCTATCTTTAGGTTTACAGACAAGAATTCCCGGAACTTCTGCCCCTGGCCGAGGAGGTTTTTATCTTTAAGTTGCAGGCTTTTCGGCTGCTGGTGGTCATTTCTGTCAGTTTTGGCCATTTTGACATTTTAACATTCTAACTTTTACAAAGGAGCCCTCACCTCTGTGAGTTTCAGTCCCAGCCACCCACCTAAGAGGACTGTGAACTAAGTGAGAAGGAATTTACCTACATTTGCCCATGAAATTAGAACGTGCTAGATTAACTGCATCCACAACTGCTAAATGACGAAGCTCCAGGAAAGGCAGTCTGGTAAAATAAGTAATCCAGATCAAAATAAACTCGCCACGCACACCCCCAAAATACCGCAGAGACCGGCACAGAGCAAGGCCCGGCCTGCCTCCCGCTCACCACCCGCCTCAGACCCCCTGACCAAGGACTGGGCCCCGAGGGGGTGACCAAGGACAGGAACTACCCAGCTTCACTAAGGGGGGGGAGCGGGACGTGTACACGTCTCCGCATCTGCTTCTGTGTGCTACAAACAGAACGAGCAAACCCAAGGACTTGCTGGAGAGAAAGTGCCGGCGGTAACAGCTCCGCGGCAGGCAGAAGGAGGCAGAGACCGCGCTGGGCGAGGAAATCAGAAAAGGGGGGTGTCTGCTACACGGTTCTCTTTGCATGAGTTTCTAGAAAATGCAAACTAACCTATAAAGACAACAAGCAGCCGGGCGATTGCCTGGGGGTGCAGGGCAGGGAGAGAGGTGAGCGGGGATGGGGGGCACGAGGGAACTTTGGGGTGGAGACATTTGTGGTGTCTGTCAGCTGACAGTTTTACCCCTGTGGACACACACCTGACACTTTAAAGAGATGCAATTTATTGTGTGCCAATTATACGTCACTACAGCTGCTTACAGTGTTTTAAGTCAACTCCACCGTGGCCAGCGCTGGGTTCTACCCGAAAGCCCCATGATGCGACAGAGAAAGCCTCTGCTTTCGGAAGGGCATTTTCACCGCAGCTGCTCAACACGCTTTGCGGACAAGCCCCTGACCAGCCGGTGCGGCGGGGCAGAGGGCGGCACTCACGCTGGCTTCCTGCCTCTCCTCACCTGCGTGGTTCGAAAGGCCAGAAGCATCTTGGAGGAAATTCCCACCACTTCGCCTTCCCCAGAGTCAGCCTGTAACTGGATGAACGCCTGGTTTTCAGGAAGGGAAGCTCGCCACCCTCCAGTCCAACACCCGGGCTCAGCGGAGGAAGCCGAGTGCCGTCCGGCCGCGGCTCGCCCCTCGCCCGCCCCGCTTCTGCTCCGCTTCAACACCTCTCCCCAGCCTACCAGCCTCCTCCCCAGAGGCGCGAAGTCTCGGGGCGCCCTGGGCTCCCTACCGCTCCCCGCCCTTCCCTCCAAGCTCGCCCAGCTGCTAAATGCACCGTCATAAACTCAACTGCTGGACAAGGGCCCCCCGCCCGCTGCGGCCAGCGCCTGCCGCTCGCGCCCACGTTCCTGAGCCTCCGTCCGGCCCCTGCCCACGCCTGCCCCCGCCCGGTCTCCGTCCCCACTGCCAGCCGCGCACCACCTCCCCGGGCGGCCACCTGCAAGGTGCCTGCACCACGCTGCGGTCACACGTGCCCAAGCCGACGCCAGCCAGGGCTCGGCAGCCACGCTCATGCCCTTCAGGCCACGCTCAGCCTCTCCGCTGCCCGCGCGGCCAGGCCCCACGACTGCCCCTCTGGCCACGCTGATCTGGGCACCAAGCTCATCCCCTCGAGGCCAACACCTGCCCCCACACCGGGGACGTACAAAGATCACACCTGGGCACCCGTCACACCTCCAAAGATGCCGCCGCTCGGGGAGGCCACCGGCGCTGCAGCCCCGCTGCTGGGCACTGACGACACCGAGAGCAGCTTGTCTGCTCGCTGCACCTGCCGGGAAGGTCCACTACATGCCGACTCGCCTTACGCATTCCCTCGATTCAGCTATGACTTCCAGAGGCATCCACCCCAGGAAGGAGTGACAAAGGTCGCTGCAGGGCCCCGGAGACCCCCCAAGCGAAGAGAATCGTTTCAACTATGGACTGATTGAAAGTCAATTTAACGCACAGGCCTCAGCCACGCCGAAGCTGCACCGTCCTCTGCGGCGCCCCCTGCTGGCAGGTTTCAGTTCAACGACAATCCAAGCAGCGGCCGGGGTGTTGAAACCGTGTGCCCCCCACAGGGCAGCAGGCCGGCCAGGCCGCAGGCTGGGGCAGTGGTAACGCCGGTGAGGAGCTGCGCCAGACACAGGCCTCTGGGGTGCTCGGCCCTGGGGCACCGAGGCCACACAGCACGAGCCCGTGGCACACGCGTGGCATCAGTTTCAGACACGTGGCAGAAGTCGCAGCTGCGCGTGGCACTCGATGCGGCACCAGCACTTCGCCGCTGAGCACCAATGCGCCCGGCGGGACCCAGTGGACACTCCCACACACTTCAGGAGGGTCTTCTCCAGCTCAGCCGCCGCGCCCCTCAGCCCCTGTCCCCGACACACGACCGGCACTTGGAAGTCGTGAGCGGTTTCCTCTGTCCAGATCGCCGGACGCCCAACTACGGGATCGTCTTCCTGCTGCTGGGTGCAGCGTTAGTGCTCAGAGCGGCTGACCAGCGATTCTCTGACACGGACAACAACAATCCAACTTCCGAACCCACAGGGACACAGGCGGATGCCGCCCAGGGAGCGGCCCGACCTGCGTCCGCTCTGCTGGGCAGGCGCCATCTGCGCGCCCAGGTCACCCAGCGCTTGCACTGACTGAGGGAGCCGGCGGCCCCCACACACAGGGACCCGCACCAAGCGCCCACGAGGCCGCGGGCGAAGCTCACGCTGACGTGTGCGGTGACGTATTAATCGCACGGGTTAAAGGTCCTCTTAATAAAGGTGACCCCTGAAACATGTGCCCCCAAACTCCTAACAGAAAGGCAGCGGGGATGCAGCCAGCCCGCCGTGCCTCCCGGCGGCGGGTGTGCGGCCCGCAGGGGCAGGGGTCGCGAGGCCCAGAGGGCGCAGGCCAGCGGCACCCAGGCCCACATGCGCCACCCCTTCTCCTGCGGAGGTAAGACCCCTGCGCCGCTGACCCCGAAGCTCACCGAGAGAGGCAGGCAGACGCCGCCCGCCGTTCTGCCTGGCCGGCTGGCTGGGGAGCAGCCCCGGGCCCTGCACGAGCTCGCGGACGGGCGTCTGTAAACCGACCGCGCTCGACGGGGCGCTGCGCCCGCGCCGGCGACGTCCAGGCGACAGAGAGGGCCGGGCCAACAGGCAGGGAAAGGTCCCGCCAAGGGCTCCGAGTCACCCGGCCACTCCACCCCGCTGCACACCTGGGGGAGCCGAAAACGCACCCCACACAGACCCGCCGGGGTCACCGCGGCGCGCGCACCGGGGAGCACGTGCATGGCGGGAGCCGCGCGCCACTGCCCGGCAAAATTAAACAAAGATTAAAAAAATACGCAATTTGTGGCTAACTGAAGAAAAGCAAGAAGTGATAGACCCGGCCTCCCCGGTGGCGCAGCGGTTGAGCACAGCGCTGTGGAGCCGTCGGCAGCGGCTACGCGAGTTCGACACCCGGCCGGCGGGGAGAATCCCACATGGCACAGCAGCCCTCTCCTGCCTCGCCCGCTGCTCCGCTCAGCAGTGTGTTTCTGGTCTGCCTGTTCTGCTCCCCACTCTGTCTCTGGTGAACCCTCTCGCCGCCCCACAGCTCTGGCTTGTACCCCAGCTTGTATGTATAAATAAAAAAAAAAGTGATAGACCCCAAATTCCTAAGTCTTGGCGGTCTTGGCCAAGTTTTCTAGAGTCGCGAAGTTGGGGGGCGGGCGGGGACTCCCCTTCCTCCACAAGCACATGGGGTTGTGTCTCCTGCAAATCTGATTTTTCAAATCAATGCCCCGGAAAGGGAAGATGAACTAGTACAGAAAGCTCTGAAAATAAGGCAAGAACCTTAGCGGGAGGGAAGGAAAAAGAAAGAACCATAAATTCCCTCGGTAGCATCGGCTTAACACTATTTCCCCGAGAACGGACTGACGTCCGGCAGGGCCGAGCCTGAGGTCAGCGCAGCACCCGCCAAGCCGCGGGAGCTTCGGGCCGGCTGCCGGGCGTGTCCACGGCTTCGGTCTGGTGCCAAACCCGCGGGCCTCGGCGCGGCCACCGCCCGCGGGGCTCCCCGGAGGAGAGGGCCGGGCGGGAAGGGCCGGGCGGGCCTGGGAGCGGATGGAGGGGGCCGCCACGTCCATGCAGCCGCTGGCCCTCCCGCCCAGCCTCGGCCCAGAGAAACGCGCCAGGGCGCAGCCGTCCGCGGCTCCGGAACCGGCACAGCGCTCGGCGTCCGGGCAAGGCTGCGGCTGCCGCTGCCTCCAGCCTCAGTAGCCCGAGAGGACGCAGGCCTGGCCGGACCGGACGCTCCCTGGTCCTGCTGCCGCGCGCCCGCCGCTCGGAAGGGCCCGTCCGCGTGGTCTCCCGCCTCCTCGTCCCGCGACCAAGCCCCACCGCGGGCGGCGGCTCCTGACGCGGCCGTCCGGGACCCCCCAGCTCTTCCCAGCTCCCAAGGCGCGGTCCTGCTCAGGCGGAGAGGGTGACCGCCCCGGCTCCGGGGTGCAGGGGAGGGCGGCTGCAGGGGCGGGGCCCACGCGGAGGGGAGGCGGGGGGCTCCAGGACAGGGTGACCCGAGGGAGGCCCGCAGGGGGCGCGCTGTCCCGGAGGCCGGAGTCAAGACCAAAGGCAGCGACGCATCGCCGGGACGAGACCCTCTTCGCGCCCCGGCCCTGCGAGGGCCCCCGGCCGCCACCCCCCTAGCCTCCCCGGCCCCCGCCCGCCGCCCCCCTCGCCTCCCCAACCGCGGCTCCTTGCTCCGCTGACCAGCCGGCTCCGAGGCCCGCTCGCGGGGCTTGGAACGGAGGCCCCGGGCCGGTCTGCGCTGGCATCGCTCTCAGTGGGGGCTGCGCGTCTTGGGGGGACGACCCCGGTGCAGACCCCCATCAGCTGAGAGTCTTCAAATGTCTACAATGGGCAAGGGCCACGCATTTCACACGTCAAAATTTCTGCATAAAGGAAGTTCTAAAGTAACAAATTAAACTACCGAGGAGAGCTGTAAAATCTGACTGTTCCTCTGCTGCAATGAAGCCTTTCAAAGTTGCTTTTCTCCCAAAAGAGAAACAAGGACCATAAACTCTCGCCCCCCGGCCCACGGCACAGAAGGCCGAAGGCTGCCAGTTTTTAAGGGGTCCGTCCTGCATGAGAAATTCATAAAACAGAATCCTAACTCTAAAAACGGGAGATTTTCCTGACCTGCCGACCGGTGAAGCCACCGACCCCCTCCGCCCTCCTCGCTGTGTCAGCAGCAGATGCGCACACGGTCCGGGTCCCCGAGGCCACCCAGAGAGGCCCGTGGCTGCTGCCCGCCGAGCGTCCACCTGCGACCAGGCCCGGGGCTGAGCTGCGGGGTGGGCAGGAAGCGGCCACCGGAGGGAGAGGCGCCCCCACGGGGTGGTCAGCAGGGAAGGACGCCCGGCCGCTCGCGCAGCCCGGGAGAGCCAGCACTTCCAGCAGAGAAACTAGGAAATGAGTGAAGGCAAATAATTTGCCGGCCTCGTGGAGCCAGGAGCCAGCGGGAAGCGGAGGCCCGAAGGCGCCCAGTGTGCCTGCCCGCCGCGCCCGCTGGCCCGGTCCAGCCGCTGGGGACGGTCAGGGCACACCACCCCCGCCCCCACGCCGGGCTCGCTCTGCGGCGCGTCCACCCCTCCACGGGGGCACCGGCCGGCCACGATGTTGGGGAGGTGACGCCCGAACTTACCAGCGGGTCAGCGACTCGGGGCTACCGGGAGACAGAGGCTGCGTCGCTCAGGGTCAAACAGGGACACCCCGGTGGGGCTCGGGGCGCGCCCCTGCGCCCCCACCGCCCAAGCAGGCGGCAGCCCCCCGGAACGGGGCTGCGCTCAGTGGGGCCGCAGTGCGGACTGTGCCACTCACGCCCTGGTCCACAACAGGCCCACACCCCACTCACCTTGGAGAGCAGCCCCCTGCTCTGTTTTCAATGTTAATTTCCCCTTTGTCTTTTCTTTTTAATTAGAAACATTCTGGTTTTAACAATGGGTCACCCTGGGGGCCTGACTCCACCCGCCTGCTAGCGAGGGCACAGCAGCAGGGTGAGGCCGGCCACTGTGCTGGGTGGCCACTGTGCTGGGTGGCCACTGTGCTGGGTGTCGCTGGCTCCAGGCAGCCCCCCCAGGCCTTTCATCCCCTTGTAAAAGCCAGCCCCCCCACCTGCTCCCCTCCCCCACAGAGAGGGCAAGCAGGGCCCTGCTCCCTGACCTCACGTCCAAGCTCTCCCAACTGGGGCAGGCCAGTCCAGCGTGGAGACCCCGGGGACACGCGCCCCAGTGGCTGGCCCGAGTCCAGGGGCGCAGTCCTCCCAGCAGGGGCCGGGTTCCGACAACGGAAGCCTGACGCCTTCAGAGGAAGCTCCGTGCAAAAGTCCTCCCTGCAGCAGGTCCTGTCTCCATTCCCCGGGACCGAGTTTCTTCTAGAACTTTCTCCCCCGTCCCCTATTAGAGGATGACTTCACTGAGCCAGCCGTGCTTTCTCTGGTCCTGCCAGCTGCTGCCCCCGTGGGGGACCCCACAGGCGCCCAGCTGGGGGGCGGCTCTTCATTCCGGCGCCAGGGGCTCTCACCCCGAGCAGGCAGCGCCCCGAGTGGCCCCCGCGCGGCCCCCCGGCACAGCCGCCGCTGGACATGCAGCTCCGGCCGCCTGGGAGGGGCCCCCCGGGCGCAGAGTCCACCGCACCTCGGCCCCACGACTTGCCGGCCCCTCCCGCGACGTGGCGGCACCTCCCCAGGAAACCACCGCCCGCTGGGCAGGGGCGTCCCCAGCCCGAGGCACGGCCGAGCCAGGGGCGGGCTGCTGGGCGCCGGGGCGCGGCCGCCCCCCAGTGAGCGGGCGGGGTCTGGGGGGTCAAAGGCCCCGCTCTCGTGGCGAGACGGGCAGCAAGGGAGCGGACCCCTGACTGGGCGCGTAGCCGGCAGCACAGGGCCGTTATCTTAAAAATCCAGACAGACGAAACACAAACTGGCCGAGGTGGTGCTCTCTGGCCGAGGTGGTGCTCTCCGGGAGGTGGTGCTCTCCGGGAAGGCGCGAACTCCGCGGTGAGCGGGGGCGGCCGGGGCGGCCGGAGGGCTGCGGCCGGGCCCTCCGCGCTCAGCGCCGCTTTTCTGACCCTCCTTCCCGGAGCAACTGTTGGCTCCTTCTCCGCGAGCCGTGCAGAGCTCAAGGAGCCTCAGAAGCCCGACGTAGGGTCCGCTCGCCAGCAGGAGGGGGCAGTCACCGGCCCCGAGGGCCGGGGGCGCCTGGCGGGCAGCACCCTCGAGGGCAAGGCGGGGGTATGGTTGGGGGGGCTCCTCCTCTGGCCCGTCCGCCTCTCCACACTGACCCGGCTGAAGGAGGAACAAGCCAGGTGAGCCCCGAGAGCAAACACCACCAAGAGCTTACGCAAACAGTGAAATCGTGGAAGTGCTTTTAAGTAAAGGTTTAAAAAAAAAAAAAAACACAACAGCTACTGGCACATTTCCAAATGGTTTGGAGGCTTAAAAATTGATTTAGTGTCAAATTTGTAAAAACTGCAAGTATCACCATGAATTTCTTCTTTTTTTTCAAGATTTATTTATTTATACATACAAGCTGGGGTACAGGCCAGAGGTGTGGGGCGGCGAGAGGGCTCACCAGAGACAGAGCGGGGAGCAGCACAGGCAGATCAGAAACACACTGCTGAGGGGGCAGCGGGCGAGGCAGGAGAGGTCTGCTGCGCCCTGTGGGAATCTCCCCGGCCGGGCGTCGAACTCGCATTGCTGCTGCCGCCAGCTCTGCAGAGCAGCGCTTAACCGCTGCGCCACCAGGGAGGCCCTATCATGAATTTCTTACACAGAGCCAACACCTGACAGACAGAGGCCGGTGGCGATGGCGCGAGGGCCAGTCCCTGCACCCAGCGCTCAGCGCGGCGGGTGGGCCCAGTCACCGGCACTTACAAGCACAGCGGCCGCAGCGCCGCAGGTGAGGCAGAGAGAGGCCCACGCCCGCAGAGGCACCTTCCCAGCCCCGTAACCAGACCAGAAAGGGCCGGGAGTGGGACGCCCAGGTAACTTCCCCCCAGGTGGGACAAGACAAGGCGGCTGCTAAATGGTACCCATCTGAAGAGGGGGAAACAATCTAAAACACAAAGAAGATAAACAACTGCAATAATTTCAGAGAGAAAGTTCTAATACTATTTTTTAAACTGGGCAATTTCTGGAGAGTTTCAGACTCAAGACCGCTCTCTTCTAAGGAAATACGCCTGCATCCACAGACGCATACTTCTAGAAGGGAACCGACGGCAAAGTCACGATAACGAAAAACTACGAACAACTGAGGAGTAGTTAAGCTGATATATTCAAATGATGGAAAGCAACTTGATAAAATTAGAATGATTCTCAAAAGTAAAAACAATAGGTCATAAAAATGTCCCATTTGTTATGAGTTCACTTTTGTTTAAATACACACACACAAAGCTATTAACCGAAGTTGTCTCGGGGTTGAAGGATAACGTGTGTTTTATAATTTGTTGTGAAACGACAGCACGTGTCGCCTTTTACACTGGGTAGAAAACATACAAACCAAGTTCAGCTCCCTGAGAGGGCACCTAACACATTAGTGCAAACACCAGTGGAATGCTGGGCTTCCCTGGTGGCAAAACGGGTTAAGTCTCAGCCTATGAAGCTATTCAGATCCACTGTGCAGCACAAGTTCAAGCCCCGGCCAGGGAGATTTCCCACATGGCGCAGACCTCTCCCGTGTTGCCCACTGCTCCCCTCAGCAGTGTATTTCAGTCTATCTGCCTGTTCTGCTCCCCGCTCTGTCTCTGGTGCTGCTCTTACCCCCCCCAACACACACACACCTCTGACCTGCACCCCAGCTTGTATGCATAAGTAAATCTTTAAAAAAAAAAAAGAAAGTGGAATGCTGAGGCCCCGCGTGGGCCGGACATACCTGCGTGTCACATGCAGAAGGGTCAGCTCCCAGAAGCGAAGCATCTACGAACACCCCACCTCGCCCGCTCTCAAGTCCCAGGGGAGTGGGGCTTGGCTTCTCCCTCTGTCATTTAGTCGCATCCGCCGTGCTCTTGGTCCCTAAGAGGCCGGTGTCCCCTGCTATTTCAAGTGACCAGACAGCACCCAGACAGCCCACCAGCCTCACCAGCAAAATGCTACAAAGACAGCCCAGCGCTCATTTTTACTGCTCATGTACAAATGTTAACTTTCAGATATTTACAAACATTCTACATATAACCTGGAGTGAAATGACCTTAGATGGTTTACGTATTAATATTCTACCAGTTAAAACATAAAGCGCCCTTGTTATTGCAAGAGCAGAACTAAGCCACAGCTGGTGAACATGGAAAACACGCACAGAACACAGGCGTGAAGACGTTGGGCTTAATTTCACTTATTTAACGTTCACTTGGCAACTTGGGAAGAACGCCATTCCTTTGAGTCAAATATTTATAAACCTTTTTTTTTAAGGTGTATTTATGCATACAATGCTGAGGTGCAGGTCAGAGATACGGGGCGGTGAGAGGGTTCATCTGAGACAGAGTGGGGAGTGGAACCGGCAGATCGGCCAAAATATACCGCTAAGGGGAGCAGCGGGGAGACAGGAGAGGTCTGCCGCGCCCTGTGGGAAACTCCTGGGCATCGAACTTGCACCGCAGCTGCCGACAGCTCCACAGCGCTGCGCCTAACCCGTTGCACCACCAGGGAGGCCCCAAATGTTCATAAATTTTAAGTAAATAAGACACTATATTATTCTATAATTCTGTTATTTGTAATAAAACATAAAACAAATGACCTTGAGACCAATATTCAATTTTCAGTTATTTAGTTCCATATAAATCATGAAAAATGGCCCTTTTCTTTAATGAAAAGGCTTTGGGAATTCTATGCGTCGTGTGCAAAAGATTTAAAGGCAGAATAATTAGCTCTTTGCCTTCTCAAACCACAGGGAGAGAAACCTTAAACTGACACATGATGACATCCACCATGAATCATGCAAACATAATAAAAACATGCAAGAGCATGAAGAAAAAAAGAACTGGGGTACCCAGAACGTACTCTGTTCGCCTTTAAAACGAAAGCCAGGGTCTCCTGTTGAGGCTGCTTCAGAGATGCCCACCTGCTACGCGTCTAGGAAAGGCACAGACAGCGCAGAAGTGACTCCAGCGCGCAGTCTGGCGTTTCGGGAGTTGCAGAAGACACAGAACTTCTTGAGGCTCGCGGGCAGGACGCCGCGGACTGACTCCACGCGACCTCACACCGCCCTCGGCAGACACCCGTGCTGAGGGTGCCCGGCCAGCTCCTGACCGAGTCCGCGCTGAGCTCTTCCTCACGAGAGCCGGGCCGGGCGCTCAGGGCACGGCGCCCACTGCCCACCTGGGGAACGCGCTTGCCACCAGGTCAGAGCTTCACCTTCAGCGCGTCCCAGGAAGTAACAGACAAGCGCAATGAGCGTTCAGACGAGTGTGTCAGCTCTGCAGGGGCCCGGGGCAGCTGGCGAGCCCAGGAACTGGGATGGTCAGAATCATCAGATTCAGGGGTGTGGACGCGCAACTGACTAAAGCATCCAAGCGTGTGACAAAGAACGAGTATCCCCGAGGGAAGACAGCCGGCCGGGCGGCTCGGTCATCCCCTCTGGTCACTCCAGACGTCCGGCCGAGGTGGGGACCTCACGAGGGCCGGCACCAGGGAAGGGCTGCCCCGGCCGGAGCCGCTCCCTGTTCAGCAGCCAGAGACCCCCTGAGATGTCCCAGCCGAGGAGGACTCCCCGGAGCACGGGCAGGGGGCAGAGGCCAGGGACGGCCACCGAGCAGGCTGCGGCCAGGGTGAGTGACTCCTGCAGCCCCCGCGGAGCCGGGGCCCGGATCTTCGCCACTGGACCCTTCACTCTGCCCGACGCCAGCTGCTCACCGCACCTGCGACCCCCAACCCCCGCGAGCCAAGTCTCGCCAGGGCAGCCCCCGCCGTATCTGCTGAAGGAGGTGTGGGGGGCCGGCTGCACCCGCGGCCCCGTGGCAAAGTCCCTGCGACGGGGCCGGGCTAGGCGGTGATGACCGCGGGGCCCTGGGCATCTCCTTGGCCGCGAGGCCTGGTGGCCGGCCCGGCAGTGGCAGCACCAGCCGGAAGCCTGCGGGTCACCGGGCCCCGCGCGGGCCGAGGGCTCCGCAACCAGCCTGGAGCGCGGCCTGGGGCGTGGCCGGGCCGGCCAGAGGACCCGCCGGCAGCCGCCTTCCGCACCCACACGGGCAGGTGAGGAGCGCAGACCCGGGCGGCTCGTGGCGCCGCCTCTCGCAGGGGGCCGTCCTGACGCCACTGGGGAGGCGGGTCGTCGCCCCCACAGCCCCCACCCAGCATCCACGCGCAGGCGGCTCTGGCTCCTGGGGCCGCTCCGGGCTGGCGGCCGCAGCGTCTCCTCAGCCTCCCGAGCTTCACCCTCCGCCTCAGCGACGCCCGGAGCCCCAGGGCCACTGCCCAGGACTGCCCGCGCGAGGCCGTCCTGCGGGAGCCGGCTCTGCCAGCCCCGGGGGCAGCCCGGGCGCCGTGCCCTCCAGCAGCCCCAGGGTGCCCGGGCCGCCTGCCTCTGTTTTCCCCGGGCTGGGGCGGACACGCCACTGCTCCCCAGGAGGAGCCAGGGCAGGGCGAGGTCACTCAGCCACTCTCCAGCCCCCGCCAAAAAGATCAATACCCAAAGGGCCCCAATCCAAGACCAGCCTCTGGCTCCACTCCAGTCCGCTGTCTCGGCTGGAAAAAAAATCCCAACTTCCTTTTGTCTTCAATATTCCAAGCAGAATTAAAAAAAAAAGCAGCTACTCAAGTGTCTCTACCAAGTGCCAAGTCCTAACACGGCTACTTCAAAGATGACTTCACAGGCCTACGTGCCAAAACTGACCGACGCCAAAAGCCTTCCTGGGACGGCGTATTCTCGTTCATTTTATTTCCTGTGCCTTAAAAGAGGAACAACTAGCTCTTTAAGAAATGAATCCCCCCCATCTGCCCTGAAAATTGCAACAAACAGGTCACAACACCCAAAATTCTACTCTTCTGTTTTGATTAGTTTATCCTTCGAATCTCATTCACCTCTCGATGCTGTGACGTCAAGTCACCCAGATTTTCCTTTACTGTGAGGCTCCGAAGACCTTCTCCAAGAGCAGCAGAGACTCTCCCACCCCAGGCGACGGGCAGGGCTGCCACTGCGGACCAGGAGGAGACTCCGAACGAGCTCCCCTTCGCCATCTCCAAGGGCACCGACTCGGGACCCGGCATGGGCTGGCCCTGGCACGCAGCCCGCGTGGGCAGCTGCGCGGCCTCCGTCCCGGGCAGGGCACGCAAACACGCCCAGGGCGGCCCGCTGCAGACTGCGCCGGACTCCAAAGTCTGAGCAGTTACTGCACAATTCAACACACACTGAAAAAAAAACAAGCAAAACGGACGGGCTGGTGAGGCATCAAGGCCTCCCAGACACCGCCCGCCTGCTAGCGGGGTGTGTGCCCCTCACCCCACAGAACACCCGACTCCGACCAACTCGCACCTGCACTGCTGGGCGTGCGCAACGGACGGAGCTGTGGCCGTGCGAAACCCGGCCCCCGCTCTAACGCTGTGTTCTCTCTCTGCTTATTTCCGAGATGAAAAGAACGAGTCAGATAAAATTAAATTTAACGCTGTCAGCCAACCGAAGGGCGAGAGTACGAACTGGTGAGTCGTGCGGAGCGCACCTGGACGGCACCGAGCGTCCTGCTTGGGGCCGAGCGTCGCTCGCCAACGGCCCTGGCGTCTCAGAACACAACCGGGAGCCTCAGACTGGAGCGGAGCCGGCCGACCAGGTAAGTCTGGCCTGGGCGTGCTGTTCCAGCTTAAAAAAAAACTTGAGAGAATTTTAGCCAAAAAAGTGAAAGACCATATTTTCACCAATAATTCGGATTTCCCTGAGGCCACCGGAGGGGCAGACGGACAGGCGGAGGCCCCGGTGGGTGCAGGCCTGGGGGCTTCTGTGGGGCTGTGCTGCGCCCACACCCCTCGGGACACTCGTGAGCCTGTCCCCCATCAGAAGGCAGCGTTACGACCCAGTCCTCGCCAAAAACAGCGTAACAGAAACAGTAATAATAAAATCCATTCAAGCTAAGGGACACACACAAACTCAGACTGCGACTCCCCTTAAAAAGTGAGGAGTTCGACGCCCGGCCGGGGAGAGTCCCACAGGGCGCAGCAGACCCCTCCTGTCTCCCCGAGGCCCCCTCAGCAGTGTGTTTCTGTGGGTCTGCCTGCTCTGCTCCCCACTCTGTCTCTGGGGAACCCTCTCGACGCCTCACGCCTCTGGCCTGTACCCCTCTTGTGTGCATAAATAAATAAAACTAAAAAAAAAAGAAGCTGCGGAGCCCACCAGCAACGTGGGCAGGGCCACGCATGGCCACGCCGTCCCCACCCCAGCGGCGCGGTCCGCTCGGTCCCCGCGGGCACCCACTCGCGGCCTGCCGGTCCGCGGCCCGTGGTGGGGGCTGGCGCGGGCAGCCGCCGCTTCCGAGCGCGTCCCGGGGGCCGAGCCTCGCTGTGCGAGCAGCAGCAGCCCAGGGCTGGACCCCGAAACCAGCGCGGGTCCCGGCACCTCGCCTTCTGGGCTGTTCATTTCGGGCCTGGCTGCAGGTCTGCGCATCTGTCTGCGAGAGCGGGTGCTGCAGATTTGGATGCACTGGATCCCGCTACTTGGGGAGCACCCAGGAGACAAGTGGGTTTGCAGCCAGTGGCTCTGCAGAAGGCGGGGCTCCCACGCCCCTCGGCGCCGGCAGGGCGCGTGGCGGCGTCTCCCGGGGCGGCGCTAGTCCTCCGGTCTCCGCGTGCGCGTCCCCGCGCCCCGGCACCACAGCCACACGCACTCCGACGCCACCCCCCGCCTCGCTGAGCGAAGACCCCGAAAACGAACCGCCGTCTCTATGGGACTGACACAGAAAGGGGGTGACACCGTGCTCGCCCAGGCCTCTCTCGGGCGCTGCGGCCGGCGCTCCGGCTCTGCTCACCAGCAGCGCGCGGCCTGCTCCGGGCGCCGGGGCTGAGGGCTCTGTGCTGGCCTGGCCAGGCGCCCCGGCGCCCTCCAAGTCGTGCTCCTGAGTCTGGAAACCGCCGCCCGGACGGCGTCGCGCTGTCTGCCGAAGCGCACCCGCCACGGCCGCCACGCGGGAGAAGCCCCCGCGCTCGCCCAGGCCCCGCTGGCCCGCCCGCCCGCTGGCCACACCGTGGGGCAGGCCGCCCTCTGCCCGCGACAGGCGCTCGCCGAGGCCCGCCACGCCGGCTGCGGAGCCGTGACCGCGGGGCCCGGGCTGCCCGCCCCCAGCACAGCCCCGGCGCGGGGCCCCATCTCCGCCCGCCGCGCCCGCCTCAGAGCGTCCCTCACCCACCGGTGTCCACCCTAACGGGGCGCCCCAGGCGGGGGTGCCGACCGCGAGAGCCCGGACTGAGGAGGGGCCGCCCCGAGGACCCCGCAGACGAGGCAGAGGCTTGACAGACTTGAGGGGCGCCCTGGGCCTGCGTGGAGGTGGGGGGCTTGCCGTGACGCACAGCAGGGCGAGGGGGCCGCAGAGGGCGGGAAGGGACGGGCCAGCGGACACTGATGACGGCCCCGCGCGAGCAGGCCCAGACCGGAGCGCGCGGGCGGCGCAGCGCACCTGGGCGGGCGCACCTGGGCAGAGCAGGTGACCGGGCCCCTCCCCACACTGCCCGGCGCATCCGCTTCCCCTCAGGCCCCGCCTCTCGGGGGGCCGCGGAACCCACGGGGCGGGCCTCCCGTCCGCGTCTTCCAACTCCGACCTGCCGTGTCCGCGGGCTCACCGCGCGCGGGCAGGCGAGCAGGACAGGCTGGCGGAGGCGTGGACGTGCCCGCCCGGCGCGTGGCGGGTGTCACTCGGGCCCGGGCCCCTTGCCCAGGGTGCAGCGCACGGCGGCCGCCAAGGAGGGGACGCGGGAAGTGCTATCGGCAAGCGCGTAGAGTTGCACCCCATTTTCATCTGCACATCTGATAAAATGAAGAAACACGGCCAGAGGCTGGGACGCTGGGGGTGGCGGGGAAGGGGTTCTTGTCCAGCATGCAGGCTCCTGGGCCTCGGCCAGCAGGTCTGGGAAAGGGGGGCGAGCACGCATTACAGCAGCCCCGTGGACTCTGGGGCCAGGTCTCGCGCCCACACTTTGAAAGGCGGGGCCCGAAGCGACACGCAGGGCGGAAGTGTCAAGGGCCTTATCTGAGCTGCCCTGCTCCAGTGTCTGCCACCGGATCTGACCCTCTGTGCGGGGGAGGGGCTGGGTGAGGGGCACAGGCTCAGGAAGTAGAAGCGTCCACTCTTGTCCACTCTTTCAAAACGCGGGAGCGGAGGAGGGGGTGGGGGTGGCACACGGGGCTGCCCAAGGCGGAAGTGTTCTCAGGTAGCCAAGTGACAGCCCCTGCTCTACAGCAGCCCGGGGGCGTGTCCCCCCTGGACTCTGCTCCCACTTCCCTCTGCCCCTCCAGGCCCAGCAGCCCTGGTGCTGGGGGCTGTGTTATCCTTGCTGATTTCTGCAAACCTGCCCCATCTTAGTAAATCACTTAAAGTCTCCTTGGTTACCTAGTTCAGGCTGTCTCCCACCAGAACCCTGACTGATACGCGGAACATTAAGCAGAATACAAATGCCAGAACAGCCAAATCCAAAATGCTTTTGCGGTTCAAATAAGAAAATAGCCACGGCAGACGGGAGTCGAGAAAAGACCGACAGGCCAGAGGCGGGCGTGGAAGAAAGGCCGGGCGTGACCAGCCCAGCAGGAAGGGCGCTGGGTCCAGGCCTCCTCGTCCTGTCCCTACAGACAGCAGCTCCCGCCCCCACACCCTACTCTCCCACTAGAGCACGCCCAGGCCATTCCCCACCTCAGCCAAAGGGCCAGGCGCACCTGCAGAAGCCCCGCCTGTTCACCTGTGGCCTGTGGTTCTGATTATTTCCCAGAAAATCAGCCCGATGAGTCACAATAGAGACGGGCGGTCCTCACACGTCTTGAAGAGTAATGACGTCAGAGGCAGTTTTCAAGAGGGGAGAGAGAAGCTGCAGCAGCCAGGAAGCAGAGACACCTTTGGACCCCCAGTTCCAAACTCGATGTTAATCCTGCTGTAGTCAGCATGCGGGCATCTCACCGAATCCGAGCTGCGCGTTTCCCTCCCTAAAGAGGAGTCCCCGAGATGAGCCGTGAGGCAGATGAACAGACGTTACCTCCTCGGAATAAAAGACCCGACCAGGAAGAGTTCGGTGTGTGAAGTGGGCAGGCAGCCAGCCCTTCCTGCTCTGCCCTGAGTTATCGACAGGAGGCCCTACCCATTAGGCCCTACTCATTATCTTTACTTCACAGATGAGGAAACTGGGGCCTAAAGGAAAATCTCTAGTAACCTGCCCAAGAGCACCAGGGCTGGGTCCAACGCCCACACCTGGCCCTGCCCCCACCCCACCCAACCCCACAGCTGGGCAGGGCCCCCCTCTGCCCAGGGTGCTGGGGTGTTGTCTGCCGCTTCTGGCTAAGCAGAAGGACAGTTTCTACTCTCACTGTCCACAACTTCTTCAAAATGTATTGGTCTGTTTTCCTCCCTAGAACATTCACTTAGTTCTCCCCAACTAAGAATTTAGGGCACTTCTTCGGTTAACGAAACGCGGAACCGTGGAATTTTACAACTGAGCGCAGCACATGTTTTCCACAGGATGACGCCCGTTTCTGTAAAGTGACGTATCTAAAATTAGTTGACAGGTCTAAAATACAGACTCGAGCTGCCCGGTCCCCGTGCCTTCCCTGGGGTTCTCACCATGAGGACTGGCTCACTCTGGGTGCAGAGGAGACAGGAGACACGGGGTTCCATGTCCACACACTGAGGTCCCAACCCTCCAGCACTCAACGCAGCTTTGAAAGAAAATAAATGCCTGGTCTGCCTATTTGGCGGCCATCTACTTTCTCCTCTTCAAAGTCCTATTCTTAGAGGGCCCCCCTCACTCCTCACCTGGAAAAGGGGGCTCAGTGGCGAGCAGAACTGGAGGAGGATCCCCGCAGCTGGGGGCTACAACCACGGCCTCCTCCCCACAAGCCCCTTTGCCGGTTGTCTGCACAGAAGGGAGCGGGGTGGGGGCAGCGGGAAGGTCAATCAACAAACAGACCAGAAAGAAAACAAGGATTCTAGAAGCTTCCACACTGCCTCTTCTGACACACAACACACAGTCTTCCCCATCCCAACCATTCCCACCAGCACTTCTGCGATTGGCGAGTTCGTTCTCTCGTCCTCCTCTCCAAACAACTGGCAAACGAGATCTAAATGATGATCTACAGAAATTATTTGCCACGTTAAGATCCTAGATCAAAGCTGACCTTTCAAATGCTTCACACCAGATATAAAATACTTTACTTTATACATACGATAGCTTCAAATTACATATGAAAAAATTACACAGATGGAGCTCAGGCCTTCGATTTTATCTGGCTTCCTAAGTTGCTGCAAGGAGTCAATTAAGTAAGGCCGAGCGTGTGAGATTGGGGCTGGAAGGTGTTACATCATAATTGGGACCTGACTTTGCAGGCAGTGACCTAACAGCCCCCCCTCCCGCTAGCCCCCGCCCAGTTTGTTCTCCCTCCTCCCAACCTTTCAAACTGTCTGCCACGGTCCTGCCCCGCCCCTGCCCCCACCAGGACAGCTGGTGACTGCACACCCGGCTAGCCCTAACTGGCCCTCTGCCGAGGCGGCCACCCTGGACACCCATGACAGGGAGACGCACCTCCAGCCTCACGGTCACCCAGCACCGTGGGAAATTAAACATGGTTCAAAAGGAGGGAAGGGGGGAAGGGGGGCAGAAGAGGGCCGGTGGGAGCTGCCGCCTGGAGAAAGCACGCGACCGCCGGTGCAGGATAACACGGGGCAGAAACAAACAAAACAAAACAAACGAGGGTGATCATGTCATTACTCTTTCCTCTGACTTGGAGCTCACTTTGGGGTCTTTTAAAAACGCACCACATCAGCAGCTCCCAAGAGCGGGTCCTCAGTCACCTGAGGGCTCTGCCTGCATCCAGGCCCACCCTGTCCCCTCACACCCCTCCAGGGCAGCCCTGGACACCGCCGCCCCCAGCTGGAGGCCCAGAAGGGGATGCATCAGACACCAGCTATTTCCTACCTGAGAGCGATATTTCACCTCACTGGATACTAGATTTTCTATTTTTATCTCAATTTAAAGTCTCCTGAACAAATACTACCGTTACCTCAAGGTCACTCTGGATTTCTGGCGAAAGGTACAAACCACCAGAGCCCTAAGGGAGAAGATCTTCTGCCTCTTCCCCCGCAGGCCTTCCCAGGAGCAGCCCTCCGCCCCGGCGCTCTGGCGGGCCATGCCCTAGCCCACACCTGCCAATCATTCTATTCATGAACCCCGCACCCCAGTAGGAGGGAGAAACTGGCTTTCTGGCCCACAGCCCTTTTCTTCCTCTGACATCAAACCACTGCTTTTATAAAAATTTCCTAAATTTCCAAAACACTGTTAATTAGCACAGACCAAATTCACATACTAACAAGTTATATTTTCACACTTTTCATTTCCGGATTTGTCTTTTTCCTGTTGAATCACACAATTTGATTACAACCAATTCTTAGGCTTTCAACTAGAAATGATTTCCAGGTTACAAAAATTATTTCCTATTCTGCTCAATTTTAAAATAATGGCTAAATGACTGTGCATCCAATTTTATAGCAAGGTTGTTTTTTTTTTTAATAGTTATTCCAGGAGCTTTACCAACAAAAATATCAATATTTTTGGTGCTTTGAGTTAACAATTTATTATCACTATAAGGCTCCAGTGGCATTAATTTAATATCCCGAAGGCTGCTTCCAGGAGGAGGCAACTCAAAACACTGTACAGGTGACTATCCAAATCCAGCCGTCCCGAGAGAGAGGGCTGTCCAGGCCCGACATCGGGACCTGGGTAAGAAAGGACAGTCCAAATGCAAAGTCCAGTCAGACGGCCTTGTCACCCCTGACTGTTTCAGCTCCGAGAAGAATTTCCTCTGGATGACTGAGATCTTCGTCACTTTAAAGTTATTAGCTTTACCAAAACTAAAAGGTAGTAGCATAGTAAAGAAAATAGTTCAGCAAGGTAGGGAGCGAGAAGGAATACACCTGTCTCCCAAAAATAAATGGAGAGGTATAACAGGCCTACCCCCTTGCTACTCTTCAGCAAAAAAATTTTTAAACAGATCCCAACCCTGCCTTTGCTGACACACAGGGAGCAGCCTACTTAAATCAGGGGTGGAATCCACTGAGACCATACACTGCTCGGGAGAGTGAGACTCATCCACTCGGCTGAGAAGAGGGAAGACCCTAAGTCATTATCAATCACAGAATTTTACTATAATTGTATTGAACAGAAGATTATTTTCTTCTAGTATCAGACTGATCTCACTGCTGACACCGCGATCCACTACCAGGGCACACACCTCGCTGCTGCTCAAGATGTGGGGGGTAGGTCTTTCACTAGGAGCCAAAAGTTAGGAGCAAAAGGTAAGTCAGGAATTCAGGTCTAAACAGGGGGTGAGTTCTGTAATACCCAGTGGGCATGGTTCGGTCTGTTTCTTTTCAAACAGTAAAGCACAGTGTAATTAGACTTATGGTGTGGGATGGAGTCTCCCCATCCACTTGCCCTGCAAGGAGCCGGGACACAGGGCGTCCTGCGGTAGAAACGTCAGAAACGAAACCCTTGACAGGTCCACAGCAACACCTTCCAGAAGAGCCGGACAGGACAGCCGGCAGGGCGGGCCCGGGGTGGTGTAAACGCCTCTGCGCCCAGCACCCTGGGCGCCTCTGAAGCAGAAGGCTCGGGCCATCCCCTACCGCCCAGGGCGAGAGGCGCGGGCGCCCACCCCTTCACCATCTCCCCGGAACGTCTCTGTGCCAAAATACTTCCAAACTTTCTCTGCTGGGCAAAAATGGCGTTGCTTCTCCCATCCTGGTCCTGCAGCTTCTCAATAACCCCGAGGCCTGGGGACCAGCTCCCCCGGCCTCCCTGAAAGGCCACGCGCCCCGAAGCGTCAACCGATTTTCCGAGGGGTGGGCGGGCGCGCGCCGGGGTGCGTCTCGACCGGTGGCACTTTCGCAGCGGAAAGCTGGGGTCACTAACTCCCCTGACTTTCCCCGGTACCCTCTGCCTGCCCAACTGTTGCCGGCCCCTCGGCACACGCCGCACTTGCGCGCAAACTGTCCCGAAGTGCGGCCCGACCCCAGGCCTGCGGGCCGCCCAGGGGGCGCGGGCGGCACGCGCGCCGGGCAGGGGCAGGGCAGGGCGCCCGCGCGCTCATCCCGGCCCCGCGACCGCCGCCCCGGGGCGCGCACGCCCGCTGGGCCGGGCCGGGCCGTCGATGCCGGGCCCCGGCGGCGGGCGCGGGCCGGAGCCGGGGCGCGGGCGCGCGCGCGAGGGGGCGGCGGCGCGGGGGGCGGCGGGCCGGGCCGGCCCCCGCGTCCAGGGCCGCCCGCGCCCCGGCTCCGGCCGCGGCTCCCGCGCGAGGGCACGCGCCGGGGAGGGCGCGGAGGGCGCGAGGCCGCAGGGCCGCCGCGGTACCTGGTCGATGGGCAGCTGCACGGCGTTGCTGAGGGGCTGCAGCAGGGTGGAGCCCGTGGTGCTGGTGGTGGCCATGGCCGGCCTGGCGCTGCGCCCGCCGCGCTCGCCCGCGCGCCGCCCGGCCCCGCCGAGGATGGGGATGCAGCCGGCGCGCCTGCCCTGGCCGCCCGCGGTCGGAGCGCGCGGGGCGGGGCCGGGGCGGGGCCGGGGGCGGTGACCGGCCGGCCCCGCCCCCGCGCCCGCGCCGCGCCCGCGCGCCCGCCGCCCCCGCGTGCCCGCGCCGCGCCCGCGCGCCGGCCCCGCCCCCTGACTTCCAGCAGCTTCCAGCCGCCCCCTCCCCACCTCGCGCGCCCTCGCGCCAGACAGCCCGGCGGCCCAATGGCGGCGCGGCGCCCGGACGCCCGGAGCCAATCAGCGGGCGCCGGCCGCGCCGCGCCCCGCCCCCAGCGCCGGGCCGAGGGGCGGCGGGGAGGAGGCTGGGGTGCCCCGCGGCGCTCAGTCGGGCGCCGGCGCCCGCAGCTCCTCGCCCCTCCTCTGCGGGGCTCGGCGGCCCACGCCCCCCGCCTGGGGCGACGGGCGACGAGGGGCGCGGCGGCCCCGCACGGGCGAGGGCGTGAGGCGCGCCGTCGAGCCGCCGCTGGGGCCGGCGCCGCGCCAGGGGCTGCCGGCCAAACGGTGACCCCGAGGAGCGGGCGCGCGGGCCCCCAGTGCCGCCGAGAGCCCCGGCTCCGGCCGGCGCGCGTCCTCCGAGCCCGTCGCCCCCGCCCACCGGCTGCCTGGCCCGGGCGCCGCGAGCGGGCCCCCGAGGAGGCCGGCTTCCCCGCGCCGCGGCCCGCCCCGCCAGACGTGCGCCCCGCTCACCTGCGGCGCTGTGGGGCCGCCCGCGTGTCGCGCGCGCCCGCCTGGCCTCGGGACGGCCCCTTGAGCTGCTCGCAAACGCAGGTGTCAGCCTGGGGCTCGCGGACTTAGGGGGAGAGACGCCTGCGGACACTGGCAGGGACTCGAAAGGCAGCGATTTAAGTCGGGAATTTGGAGTAGGGAGAACGCTTGGTCAGGAGGTTAGCCACTTGCTTTGCTGCTTTAAACACTGCTTTCGAAGCAGTAGACACCCCTTAACTCTCCCGGGGTGTGTTCCAAGACCCCCGTGGGTGGCTGAAACTCGAGTCCCCAGCCCTACCTACACGGTCCTTCCTCACACACAACCTGCCATGAAGTTTCAATTCAAAATGTAGGCGCCGTGAGACAGTAGCAACAGCTGATGATAGGACACTGGTATAATGGACCTTGGGCGGGGTCACTCGCTCTCCAAATATTTGACAGCACTTAATATCTTTCAGATCCCAGTTGACATTGGGAAACCAAAAACACAAAATGGAATCGGGAATAAGGGGGTCTGCTTGCTCTCAAGGGATGATGCCTCACTCCCCACAACCCGTCGAGGTAGGTGCCATTACCAGCCTCAACCTATCAAAGAAATGGAATGACAGAGAAATTAACTTGCCCACGTGCCCTGCTAATAAACAGCAAAGGATTAAGACCCAAGTACCCTCCCTGTGGTTTACTCCTTAAACAGGAGGCCTTTCCCCTCCGCACAGCCCCTGCTGGGTTCCGATCCACCACCAGCGGTGAAATTGCTTGATGAGGGTCAGACAGCATATTTTGGGGGTCATCTGTCACTTGCGGGCCTCAGTGGTCTCTGAAAAGGAGGCAGTTGACTTTCAGTTCAGTTCTTTCCTGCCTACCATTCTTTGATTGTTTAGTGAACTTAATCGAGTTTGGTAGATTGGCAATCCTTGCTGAGTAAAGGCAAAAGGAAGAATTTCAAAGCCAGCACCTTCATCCTGCCTGGGGTGTGTTCCGGGGGAGGTTGTGGTCAGTCAGAGAGCAAACTCGGCCAACCGGCCCGTCATTAAAACACGTGGTCCAGTAGTCTGGACTCTGTCTTAAGGTCATCTTAGAAACACTTTTCTGCTCCACTTTGGGGTGCACAGAGAAAGCATACAGGTGTCTGGGCATACAAACTGAAGGGAAAATTCGAGTGCCATTTTACAAACTTCAAAGATGGGTGCTGAAAATATATCACAACTTTAAGTAGCATAAAGATGCAATCTCAGGACTAAGACAAAATGATATCTACAAAAAGGATTTTCCTTTGACTGAATTTTTATTTTAGTAGGACAGAACATAGACTCCACCGGGGGTGACTAGCTGAAATTACTTTCTAGAATGGGGAGGATTCTAGAAAATTTGGAAAATTTAGCTGTGTGAGCCAAAAAACTGTAGGTGAGATACAGTGTGGCAGTAATAATAGTTTAGACTCTGGGGTCAGATACACCGAAGTTTTTGGCTGCCTCTGCCTTTTCTTAGCTGCAAGACCTTGGGCATGGAGCTTAGCCTTTTGAAGCCTCGTGTGTAAAAATAAGCATTATGATAGCACCAAGTCCGTGGATTATGAGGTTATAAAGCTTACCTATGTCAAGAGCGCAGAACCATGCCAGGTGTAAGGCAAGACTTTAACACTTTGTGGTCCGCTCACGTATTTGTACGTGTTTTTGTCACCAAAAACGATTAATACGATCACGTATTAATACGTGTTCATCTAGTCTCCGGTTTTTCACGCCACGGTGGATTTATTTGGAACTATTAGGAGCTATTTCTTTGATCGTGCTCAGTCTAGAAGCTTTACACATTGTTTTGGTGAAAGTGGAAGGTGTTTTATGAGAGATATTACAGTTTTTTGAATATCCAGTGGTTCGGGAGTTGTGTGTGTTTTATTGAACGCTTCTACCATTCATGCGGTGGCACAGAAAATGGCCGGCCCCAAGGGCTGCTAAATTTAAAGGGCACCAGCACACAAAGTGTTAAAACAAGTAATTACCATCCAAGAGGTATAAAATGGCAATGTAGTAAAAGATACCACATCTTGTTGGTAATGAAGAAACAGAGACCCGTGTTACACTAATAACTGTGAGGATGGTATGCATTTGATGCAGACCATTGGACAGGTATCTGCTATTTAGATTAGAAGCTCTTAATCAGTGATCCAGGGGCAGGGATTGAACTCCGGATGTATAATGCCTCATTGTCCCACCTGAAATCATGTCAGTCCTCTAAAAGTGAGTCACATTTTCTTAATTCTTAGAAACATTTATCCAGTGCGCGTTATGTTCAAGGACTTAACACTTTGTGTGCCGGTGCCCTTTAAATTTAGCAGCCCTTGGGACCGGCCGTTTTCTGTGCCACCGCATGAATGGTACAAGCATTCCATAAAACACACACAACTCCTGAACGACTGGATATTCAAAAAACTGTAATATCTGTCATAAAACACCTTACACTTTCACCAAAACAATGTGTAAAGCTTCTAGACTGAGCACGATCCAAGAAATAGCTCCTGATAGTTCCAAGTCAATCCACCGTAACGTGAAAAACCGGAGACGAGATGAACACGTATTAATACGTGATCGGCCACCTGATACTGGTGACAAAAACACGTATTAATACGTGAGCGGACCACAAAGTGTTAAGTGCAATGCTATAAAGAGGAAAGGATGCTTATCAACAAAAAAATAAGTCCTGTACCCAAAACAGACAGTAAAGTGTTAGAAGAAAATGACCAAAGAAGATCCTTCATTTTAATGTTAAACCAAAAGAACATGTCTGGAGAAAGAAACTGAACTGAAAGTGAAAAGACCTGAATTTTAGTTCCTGAATTTTCCTGGAAATAGCTGTCACCTTGAGGAATTGGCATAACTTTTCAGTACTATACGTTTCTTATCCCTCATGCCAAACATGAATAAAGATATCCCCGTTCATCCTGGCTGCCCGGGAGAAATGTGACTGCGAGCATTAGGTTAAGCATTTTTAAAGATGTTAGCGTTACAAATAGTAACTGGGAGGAACGGGGTCTCTGCATAGCTGTGCTTCCGCGGGTAACTCACTGCACCAAATCCTAGCAGCCCTGGGCACAGTTCAGGCAGAATGAAATGTCCATCTCCCCATTTCTTGTCCTGTGGCCTCATTATTTTTGCCTCCTAAATGGCTATGGCAATTAAAGATTGCAAAAATGAAATTTTTCCTTCCCAACTTATTTTTAACTTGGAATAAACCACTCAGAAGAAATGAATAATCTGCCAGCCGGCTTTTGTGTCATTAGCTCGATGTGTGTCGTGAAATTCTGAGCTCTCTTGCAATTATTTTGTCTCTTCTCTGCCCGCCTAGCGTAGAGCAGCTTTGATGACGAACAGCATCGGACCAGGCATGCAGAGGGGCTTGGAGGCTGGCACCTGCAAGCATCGCCAAGCGAGCGCCGACCTGCGACCACAGAATGAAATTCACAATGTTGCCCTCTGAGACCTAAGATGGTTCAACAAGGACATCGGAAAATAGACTGAGTGAGAGTCTCAAATGCAGGAAACAGGAGACCTGCGCGACATCCAGCGCGGTTCCTGGCAAGTTCTGGGGCAATGACTGCGTTGCCCTCTTCGGTTTCATTATCTACAGGTTGGAGATTAAAAATTAAATGTTTCGATGGTCCCTTCTTCCTCCAGCATTGTACGGGGCCCAAAAACGTCTGTCTGCCGAGCCTGCACTCGCTCTGGGTGTGCTTGGCTAGGCGAGGCCAGCAGGGTGACCACTGCGGTCAGTTAGGAAGCTGCCCGCTCCCCAGCTGCTTGCTGTTTGCAGAACTGCCTCTCACTCTGACACCTCAGGTCCGCCTCTCTCCTCGAACATGCCTGTTCTTTCTCGGTGACCTGTAATGGTTTCTGGGTGATGGCTGGCCATCTTGGAGGAGCATTTCATTTTCCTCATGGAGTTTTTTGGCTTTTTACCTTCAGGAGACTGAAAAGCACACGCCTCGGCGCCTTACGGCAGAGGTGTTCCATCGGAAGCCCTCGGACACCGCGTGCAGAAGAGCCACGCAAGCGGTCTCTGCACCCCGCGTGCATGCAGGTGGCACCTGTGTCTGAATTATGACGCGTCCTGGTGTGAGGCCCCTACCCCTGGCTTTCGTCATCACCTCCCCTGTCCCCAGTGCCTGTCACATCCGGGGCTTGGAGGGCTGCACTGAGTCAGGAGGCCTCACTTTTTACCCACTAGTTGAGGTTATTTCCGTTTGCAGTTAGAAGAGTTCTGTCCTTAAACATGTCCGCCTGTCACTTCTCTTCTGAAGACTTCGTCCGGCTCGAGGAATGAAGAGAAAACCATTGGCAGTTCTGGGGAGTGCCCCAGAAGCCTACCGTTTTCAGAAAATGTCCCACTTTGTGGGCAAATGTGCCCCAAACGTATATTTTGTGGTAGGTATTTTCTGCTTAAACCTTCCCTCCACTGACACCATTCAGATGCCGGGTTTGGTCCACAAGTACAAAGCCGGAGTCTAGGCAGCGACGGAGTAACAGTGGGAGCCACAGCTACAGACAGGCGGGGCCGCCATGCCCCCCACATTTCATGGGCCAAGGACTTGCTCTCCCAGACAGGCAACACCTCTGGTGAACAGGAGGCGGCCTGAGGAATGTCCTTATCAGCAGTAATGGCCTAGTTTCCATTTCATCAGATGATCTTGTAATCTGTTTTCCATTTGAAAGCAGGTAGTTATCCCCTCTTCTGTGAGTTTTTTGTGAGTCGATTTTGATTGAGGCTTAAAATATTGTGTATCACAAGACAGAGCTTATTAAAATCACAACACATTGAAATTAAGGGAAACTCCGCAAGGGAAGAGATGCCAAATATTCTCAAGGCAGCTTAAACCAAGCGTATTATTAGATTTCCAAGTAATGGGTTGCCGTGTCCATGTTGCGGACATAAGTCAGGTTGGACAGAGCCACCAGGGAGACGTCCCTTTCTTGGAGTCTTCATTCGGAATATTATCCCTAACCTCATAAGGGCATTGGGAGGGAAAAATTCTATCTAGAAAGTACTAAGAAGTTGGGCCCTGGTACGCCGTGGTCAGAGTTTGAAACTACTTGTTGGTTTTTTGATTTGGGGCAAGTTACTTAACCTCCTTGAGCCTCAACCTTCTCATCTGTAAAATGGGAATAATAATGATGTGTGCCAGTCAGATAATTCACTGTATGTGTGGTGCATGTGAGCATGGATTAATAACCCTTACTACCTCCACTGTCCTCCCCAGATTTATTATAGAGATTGCAGGTCTGTGGGGAACACATCCCAATTACTACGGGTGGAAGGAGGTATTAACAAATGGTTGCTTTCGTTAGCGTATCTCTCCAAGTGGAGAGGAAAAAAAACCACCTGGGGCTAAGATTTGGAATATAAAGAGGACATTAAGGAAATTGATTTCGTCCAGCCCCATCTCCCTCAACTGAAAGCATGAACAGAACTCTAGTTACAGAAACAGATAAGGTGACAACTCATTCTCAACTTTTTCTTCCTCTTCAGTGTGGAACATACTGTGGCCAATTAGATTGCTTTGCTTTTTAACTGTCAGTATCTATTCTGAGCCTTTACAACCTACACATAGGAAAGGGACTTAAAAAGAATGACAAACAATAATTTATATAAGGATTTCATGGATTATGACTAAGCAAATGAATGTGTAATTTATAACTTGGAGCATTAGTTTGTGAGACATTTACAATTTATTATTCTGATTGATGATTTAGAAAATTCCAGGCACTATTAAACTTCATTCTTCTGTACAATGTTACTTTAAATACCATCTCCGAATCCACAAATATTTATCTCTTTCTGTTGGCATCCGGCTGGTAGACAATGAAATGGTCTCACATTATTCCAGGGCAGGAGCCAGGAACTGGATAGAGCTACCCGACTATTTGTGTGAAATATATTCAGCTACTGGTCCCTAGATGCTTATCTGAGAGAGCACTTAAAATCATTCCCTCTGGAGTTGCTTAACTCCAGTTGAGAAATAAAGAAGAAAGAAAATCAACTCAAGCATATCTGATCCAGCCCCACACATCAAGGTATTTCAGTGGGTACCACGTGCAGGTCCCCATTTACCAGATCACCCCACAGACTGGTTTAAAGTCCAGATTCCGTGAAAATACCAAACACATAAAGAATCAGAATTTCTAGATCAGGGCCCTGGAATCTGCATTCACCCAGTGACTGCTGATAATTCCTAAGCAGCAAATGAAATTTTAGAACCACTGCTGTCAGCTCAGTTAAGAACTTCATGTAAGTAAGCAAGTACAGAACTAATCCACGGGTGCTGATTCTCATACCAGAACAAATAATTTAACGAGGTTTTATTAAGTGAATTTCCAATTACAAATTATAAATCCAGAACACTTTTCCTATGTCAAATATTAACTAAATCCACGAAGTTAGTAATAACAGTAACCATGACGACAAATTACTAGACCCATTTTTATCATTCAAATGAAATAAAAATGAATTGCCAGGGAAAATTCTTACTAATTGTATGTGTTTACTAAAGAGAGAGAAGTATCAGAAATCCACCCACTTTGAGATCTGCATTGGAGAGCCAGAATTGGCACACACCTTATTCAAGCAACACAGCATTTAAAGAAAGAGATTTTGGGAAGCAAAGAGAATTCATTTACCTCCATGTTCAGGTTTAAGAGGATTATCTAGATCAAGACCCATAAATAATATGCATATCTAAGGTCTTTGCCAGGCAATGGTATATCTGATGAAAAAGTAATTATAGACAAACATTAGCAAGGTTGTCCGGGGGAAGATTTAAAAAGAAGCAGTTAAGAGACCTGTTGTATATCTGTTGCATTAACTTTTTATGGTGGTGGAATAAATGTCTAAAAAGACTCCTCAGGAAGCAATAACAAAAAGAGAAAAGGTTGAGAAACACTGAAAAAAGTTTGAAGTACAACCTTTACCACACCAGAGTAACTGACCCCCTGTGTGGCCACCACACCTGTCTCCACCACCGAGTGTCTCCTGGGTGAGTGGCCATATTGATGCAAGGGAGCCTGGAAAAGATGCTTCAGCTTTAGTGTTAAAGCGAAGGGGAGGGGCAGTGTTCTGTGCACCAGTCTGCCAAGTCTACTAAAACGGGGTCTGGCAGTGTAGATTGAGACCCTTTTTTTTTTTAAGGTTTATTTAAGCTGGGGTACAGGTCAGAGACATGGGGCGGCAAGAAGGTTCACCAGAGACAGAGTGGAGAGCAGAACAGGCAGATCAGAAATACACTGCTGAGGGGAGCAGCGGGCGAGACAGGAGAGGTCTGCTGTGCCATGTGGGAATCTCCCCGGCCGGGCGACAGCTCCACAGCGCAGCGCTTAACCGCTGCGCCACCAGGGAAGCCGGATTGAGACCCTTTTTTACCCAGAGTTTTGAAAGCATTGCTCCATTGTCTTAAAAGTTCCAATGAGGGCCTCCCTGGCAGCTTAGGGGTTAAGTTTCAGCGCTGTCACTGCTACAGCCTGAGTTTGATCCCCAGCCAGGGGTCTGACCCACATGGCACAGCAGACCTCTCCTGCCTCCCCGCTGCTCCCCTCAGCAGTAGATTTCAGTGGATCCGCCTGTTCTGCTCCCCACTCTGTCTCTGGGGAGTCCTCTCACCACCCCACACCTCTGGCCCACACCCCAAGTCGTCTATCAATCAATCAATCCTTTTTTAAAAGCCTTTTGAAAAAGAAAAGTCTCAATGATAATGTTAAGAAATGCCACTTTAATTCTTGATTCTCTGTACGTGACCAGGTTTTTCTCCCCCTTCCCTCTCTAGCAGCTTTTTGGCTATGTTGTGTCATCAACATTCTTAAATTTTAGATCTGTGTCTTGGGCAGATCTTTTCTGTCCATTGTGCTGGGTATTGTGTGGGCCCTTTCATTCCAGAAATGTGACCTTCAATTCAGGGAACATTTCTCGTTGCTGATGCTTTCCTCCCCTCCCTTATCTCTGTCACTATAACATTCTCATTGGAGGATATCGGCCATCCAGAGTTGACCTTCTGATTTAATATTTCTATCTCACCAGCGGTCTTTTCTTATCTAAGACTTTATCTTTCAACTTTCTTGTGATTGACTGACTTTTTCCTTGAAATATTTTTATTAGATTGTTTACAAGTATCACACACATTTCCCTCATTGGAAATCCTTATACTGAGTAAAAGTAACAGAATGAGATAACAATGAAATATGCTTCACCCATAAAAAATTTCATGTCATGAGAAAAAACACTTGTACAACAGAGGAAACCAGGACACCTATGTGAACAGACACCGAGAACATACAGAAATGTGTGTGCTGAGTTGATGGACCCACTGGGCAGCTCAGGCCCATCGTCTGTGTGATTGCTAAATCAGACGCGATGAAATATAAGTGAGGACGTTAAGAAATAAGAGAGCCACCTCCTGCTCCTGATTTTCACAACATCAGTGCTAAACTCACAGTAGCATCTTCCCTGCCTCCAAATGTTAAATGTTTGCCAAATCACAAGCAAGCAACTCTTACAGCCTGCTGAGCAGGTTTTGCTGAAATAGCTGATTTCACTACACATACACGGAGACTCTGACTCAACTTATAAAGGAAAGAAGCGTGAGTAATAAGAACACCAAAGAAGAGTCACTAAGTAAAACCTGTATAGATTAGTATTGATCTGACCCCTGTTCTAGTTTAACTAAATGTTCATCGAATCAGCCAGCACTCAGGATCATTGGCTGTAACACCATATCAGAGGGTGTCACCCGCCAGAAGTTTCCAGATACCTACCCCAGATTAATATTTGCACACATTTGCAGTTTATTTAGAAAAGAGAAACAGAAAGAAACACGCACGTCTTTACAATGGAGAAATTCATGGTACACAGGAATCACGTCCAACGTGAACCTGGAACCAAGTTTACCTTTCCCCAAGTTTTATTTATGTCACGAAGACTTCCTCACAAATATGATAATCCTTAAGCGAATGAATTAGACAAACTTATGGTAGGATTTCCCTTGCCCGATTTCTTCCTACTGAGACACAAAAATGTGAAACTATTCCCAATAGAGAGATTGGTCAAGATTTATGGTGTAAACATTTTTTCAGGTAAAAAATTTATTGAAAAAAATTGACCATTTAAAAATGTGTACAATTCCATCATAAGGCCTTTCCATGTTAAGTACATCTTGAATTTCTAGAGGAGACACACACTTTATTTCCAAGGAGGAGGGGGACTCTGTGGGAAGCGGGCTGTAAGCTGGGCTGTAAGCTGTAAGCTGCTTCTCCCTCCCGTGGTGTTCCTCTAGAAGGTGAAATACGTCTGACCTCGAGCACTGCTCTCAAACGATGCCTGTGGAATCTGTTTGACTCCATATATTTGGTACAGAACACCACTCCCTCCCCCGAGAGAATGAATCACAAAGTCAAAAATACAGAATGGGGGAAATAATAGTGATAGAGCCAGATGAACTCTTTACTGCTAACGAGGTAGACATGCTGAACAATACACTTCCCCTTGGCAACCGCAAGGTCTGAAAGAGCATCGCACAAGATAAGTTTCGCTGACCTTCAAAAAGTAACAATGAGAACAACAGGTCAATTGTGAAAATTGTCCAATAAGGAAAACGAGGGCTCCAAGGTGACAGAATCATCTAGAAAAAGAACATTCCTCCCGAGGTCATGAAAATTCTAATTTACTGCACATGGCTCAGCTAGAGAATTAAATAAATCTTACACATAAGTCTATCTAGCAGTCATGGCCCTAGAATTAGAGATCTGAGGAGATTTAACGGTTTGGCCTTTAAAACTTGCACAGTGACAAAATCAAGGTGAAGTCACCTCACTGGCATACCTGAGCAGCTTCTCGGTGGCTTGAGAACTTTAAAAAGTTGATCCGAAGCACACACAGGGAGCGCCCCTTAAATATCAGGCGATTGTTTTAAAGATGCTTGTGTTTACTGAGGAGATACTAGAAACACTCCCCACAGTTTTCTGTTAACTGCAAACCTGCTTTGCCACATGCTCAGCTCGGGGTCCACGCCACCTTTTGCTGAATTCTTGCTGCATTCTGGAAGCTTCTGCCATGGGAAGCAGGACGCTCAACTGAATGTGACTTTTTATTAGCTGAAGTTTTGTTTGTAGGTAAAATAAAACTTAGAATACATTTTGCTACTCTATCAGTGGATCCATTTTTTTTTCAAAAACAACTAATACCTTTTAAAATTCTAATAGGATGATAGATTAGATATAAAATAGGCAAAGACCCAATTAAAGGGGAGAACTCATTTCAATTCATAAGACAGAGGGACTTCTTTTCCAGACATTAAACTTTTATCATGATAGATGTATTTGAATGAACCCTCCTAAGTTTAAATCTCAAAACCAAGCAGTTTCAGCCCTACGAGGGAAGGCGACCAAAGACTGACACGGTCTTTGCTCAGTCGTTCATGTCAAAAATACAGTCAGAAATGAGGACTTAGTGGATGGACATCCTGCTCCAAGGACAAGAACACACTTAATTGTCTCAACCGAGCATCTTGCAAGGTTGTTTCATCAACCCCGGGGAAGCTGGGGAGAGTGTGGACAAGTGATAGGAAACCAACTTCAGTCGGGGGTCAGGGGTCAAGGGTCAGTCTTCTCTGTGCCTGGGTTCACTGTCGCTGTCACAGCATTCCTAGTCTTTAAAAAAGCCTCCAAAATGACATAAGAGGAAGGGTTTGTGTACGGTTCAATAAAAGTGCTGAATTGAAGATTTTTGCACTGTCAAAGTGAAGGGATTGTTTTTAACAACTGCAGCCTGAAATGTGATTAAGCATTTTTCTTAATGTTGGAAACTCATTCTAGCTCTTCATTTTACATGCTACTTCCAGAATATAAAATTGTTTCAACATACTCAAATACAGAGCCAGGAGAGACACCTCTAACCCTCCAATGTAGCAAGTGGGGAAAGTGAGCACAGAGACGGTGATGAATTTGCCCAAGTCCACCTAGCTCTTGGGGGGCAGAACTGAGACTTCAGGCAGATCTTCCCCTTCAGAGCTCCAGGGCATGCACTCCAGCAGGTGCTTTTACCTGGAACACAGAAGAGTTAGAAAAAGTGCCCCTGGTGATCTCCCTGGTGGGATCTCCCTGGTGGCGCAGGGTTTAAGTCTCAGCACTATGAAGCTATTGCAGCCACTGCAGCTCCAGTCCGGTCCCTGGCCAGGGAGCTTCCCACAGGGCGCAGCAGACCCCTCCTGTCTCCCCGCTGCTCCCCTCAGCAGTGGATTTCAGTTGATCCACCTGTTTTGCTCCCCACTGTCTCTGGTGAATCCTCTTAACACCCCCCACACACACACATCTGGCCTACCGCCTTGCATGCATAAACAAATAAATAAATCTTTAGGAAAAAAAACACATTAGATCAAGCAACAAAATTGGAATATGGCTTGTAGATTGGTAGATTAAATAACTGCATTACAAATCAACATGATTTGTAAAATTGATAAATGGGTTGTGGATATTTGAGAGACAATCCCTAATCTTAAAAAAATCCACTGAAATATTTAGGGGTAATGGCCATAATGTATGTAACTTCCTTTAAATGATTCCCCCAAAATGTGTGTGTGAAGTGAGTGAATGACTGATGAAAGCCCAAGTGATAGAGTAACTGGGGTAAGATGGAATGTAAATGGGGTAAGGACGCAGAGGGAAAGCGTGAGAACACAACTTTAAAAAGCAACTGCAAAGACTGGATGATCCTTTTAACCCTATTTTAAAAACTTAGAGAGGTGACAATACGTGGGGAGAGCCCAGCCGACATATTCAGGTTATCTTGGTTTCATTTTACACCTTTTTATTTGGGACATTTTCAGACATACACGGAAGTGTGGAGAGAACAAGATAGTGACTCAGCACTCGACCTCGACAACACACACTGTCCAGTCTTCTTCCATCTGCACACCCACCGCCCTGCCCCCGGGCCTTTAGGGCAAATCCCAGACATGTGTTATTTCACCCATAAACCCTTGAGTTACACACCTGAAAATATTAATACTAGAAACTTAATGTCACATAATATCAGCCAGTGTTTAAATCTCTGTGAGTGGCCTGGAGCTCTCTTCATGTTGGGCTTGCTCGAACGAGAGCTATTCAGGACCCATTTGTTCCATTTGATTGCTGTCTCTGTTGGGGGCACAACCTCCTGGACAAACGCCACAGGAAGACCCCGCCCCACCCCGGACCAGGCCAAGACACCAAGCACTGCAGATCCCATCACGCCATCACTTCGGGGAGAATGCTGGGAACAGAGGGTGGAGCTAGCAGCCAGGTTTGGTCTATAACCAGACCTGTGGGCCTTGGGGCTCCCCGCCTTTCGCCGGCCTTCAGCGTGCTATTGGGGTTCCAGCTCAGCGGAACTGGCAGGACAATTTACCTGGCATTCACCAGTTTACCTCTTTCTCTTTCTCCCTGAGTTACTCATGTCTTCATTTCCCTTTTTTTTTTTTTTTTTTTTTTTT